>BPLR01012695.1:0-76237 GCA_021605095.1 Caerostris extrusa
TTACGTATTGC
Organism: Caerostris extrusa; assembly: GCA_021605095.1. NCBI lineage: Eukaryota > Metazoa > Arthropoda > Arachnida > Araneae > Araneidae > Caerostris > Caerostris extrusa. Next base: position 12 of record BPLR01012695.1, read on the forward strand.
TGCTGTTCGCTTTTTTAAATTTGTTCTCTTTAAACTTTGCTGCAGTTTCCAGTAAATGTTTAACACAGATCAAGGATTCAACGATTTTAAAAATCAACTTAAATTAGTACAAGTAATTTTTATTCAAATAGTTTTCTTCAATTAGAATACACACAGTAATAAAATATTCCCATTTATCATATGCCTATTGTAGTTCCTGATGATCTGAAAAATCTTTTTTCCTCTTGAAAGAATGTGAAAGAATTTGAGAAGAAGGGCCCAGTTGTTGCATAAATAGTTCGGATCGTGTTGACTGAAGCATACGTCGACTGTATTCCTTCGAGGGGTGTCCCACTCCTTAAGTCGACTCCCAACAAGCTAATTACACCTCAGACATGCCTCAAAATAGAACGTCCTATGATGCCCAAAGGGTCTTCTTTCCATCCAATAATGGGGGAAGAAGCTTATGTAATCACTGCCAGTGTTGGAAGAGAGAATTCTGGCTTGGGAAAATTTAATATTACCGAATCTTTTGGTAGAACAGCCCTCTGTAGAAATAGGGCGCTTTGAAGTCAATCAACCGAAAAGTTCGCGGTAAGAGTTGAAGTTCTGACTGTGCATACGCTTTTGTTAAGCCCATCCTGGTTAGGCTGCTGTGTCTTCCCCAGAGAAACCAAAAGTTGCAATGATGCCGGAATTGCCAAAATTTCTATCAAGTTAGAAAATCAATAAATTATCTTCATTTATTGTACGCCATTCTTTTGGGTTACGCGGCCAAAAAGCATGAATCATAGCAATAAAATTAAAACATTTTTAACTCATAATTTGTATATAAAACTTTCTTTCTATGACAGTTATTAAAACTTCGTTTAAAAGAATATATGACGTCTAGAAAAAGATTGCACCAGATACAAATTCGTTTTTGATACTGCATTAAAACAATGATGCTGTGAAGAAGACCATCATGAGCATTTGAACTATTGTGTTCGCAAGATGATAGACATACCATGAACTACTATTCGTATATATGTAGATATTAAGGCTTAATTATTGTTCGTATATGGCTATATTATGTCGAACTATTATTCGTAAGGCGATAGATATTGCGCCGAACTAATAATCGTAAGATAGATAATATACGAACTACCATTCGTATATGATAGATATTACGAACTCATTGTTCGTATATATATAGATGGCTTATACGAACTATTGGTTCTGGTATGAATAAAACTAGTTAATTTAAACTACAACTCGTGGACTGTTTACACAGAAATTTTTTGTAATGCATTTATCTATTATGCTTATGGAAAACATGAAAGCTGCATGGTAATGAAACCTTTAACTCCCTCGACCTAGACTCCAAAACCATTCAGACCTTAAAACAGATTGCTGTGTACTAATAACAGTTGTTCCATCGCCGTACTTCTTAAACTGCTGTTATAAACAATTTTTCTTTGGAGTCTCACCGCTGTTCCAAGTAGTTTCGACGTGTACTCATATGCACTTGCTCGGAACCGCAAAGGCAGCAACTAACTGATTTAGAACGTTGATGCGGCTGATTTTTAAACGCCGCGTCAAAACCGCTTGATTTCAGTATGAATTCATGTGGAGCTTATAATTATAAAAGAGATGAGTGCACACCAAGTCCTTATTAATTACTTTTAATCACATGCTTCTTAAGCTTGATTTAGAGAATCATCTGAAAGAAAGCTTCCACTCATGTGTGTACCACAAATATTTTGCAGCATAATTTTTATATTATATCAACTAAGGTGTCTCATCAAATTCTTATAAACAAAATTTCAATTAGAACCGTTAATAGAAAAACATTTGAATGAAAACTCACTTAATACATTAATTTTTAAACTATTAATTGCCCAAATTAAAAGTAGTAACCTTTACATGGAGTTTATTTATGGTAATGACATCCTCAAGGCATTTTTTTACTTTCTCACAATTAAAATTAGCATTTTATAATTATTATTTGTGCAAAATCAACTCATTTGTTATTGTGCTTTTATAACAAGTTCGCCAAAGGGAGTAAGTGTTATATGGGTTTTAATAAATCGTCTTCTTTTAATAACTGTCATAATCCCCCTTTCACAAATGCAACCAACCACAAACTTTTACAAAATTAAATTCCTTTATTTCGGCCATTGTGGCGTAATTTCTTTCTCTGTTTGTTAATACTTGGAAAAGTAATTTCAAATTCTTAAAAATGTTTAACTCCTTTCATGCATTTAGTGTTGAGTAAAATTAAAATTATCATTTGTCATTAAGAAGCAATCATTTTGCTGTGCTTTCAAATTCTGGAAACTAATTTTTAAACGTTTTGTTTGACTTGGGTCGTTTTAATTTTTTTTGTTACTTAAATTGGCATCAGTCGACAAACACGGTTCCAAAGTGTTTAACACAGAACAAGATGAAAAATTGATTTTTAAAAAATAAATTAAAAATTGCAATAAGTAATTTTATTCAACATGTAGGAAATGCATTTATAAACTTATAGTCGCGGTTATAACTGGTAATGACTCGCAATTGGGTCCTGCGAATTGTGGTCCACCGTGTGGTGTGCAAAGCGCTGAGATCTTGAGACCACGAGGTGAACGCTGGGGTGCGTCAGAGTTAAAACAAGACGGTCAGGGACCGGCTCTTTGGCATTTAGATATTAATACTGTTGTAGTAGAGGCACAGGGTGCGAAGTATGTATATAGTACCTGTAGCAATAAAGAGATTAATATTATTTAAAAAAGAGAGTATTCCTTAAGACTGATACAAATTGAGCCGCTGGTAATATCAGCTTACAAAACAGTTTACTTCAATTCTAAAATACATGAACAGTAAATAAAAACTATTCACATTTATCGTATTATTGGTAGAAGTCTCTGTTTATTGGACTATATTTTCTTCGTCGAAAGAACACGAAAGAATTTGGAAGACCCCAGTTGTTGCATAAATATTTCTGATCAAAGTTACTGTAAAACCGATGTATGACTGTTGTGAAATATGGATAAGATATCTTAGAGCTTCGTGTTTCCCTATTCCCTGAATTCTCCTGTCCTGAAATTTCCCTGTCCTGAATTCCTTTAGTCAGACAGGCAAGGAAGTTCACATTTCTGACTCATTTGACGGAGTGAATTCTAGTAAAGGCGCGAGGAATTCTACTGAGTGCAGTTGGTAGTCAAAGGTTTCCAGATCTAACGCATCATGTCCAGTCAGCAAACTCTAGGTGAAAAACTATAGAGATCAGTCCAAGAATTCCAAAACCATTCAGGTCTCAAAAACCGTATTTCCACGTGTACTAATATACTGCTTGGAACAGTCATACACATCATCTACACCCAGATTAATAGCCCCCATGACACTTTCACGCTGCTGCTTGGAGCAGAAAGTATGCAGGTGAGAGCATATGGGACCATTTCCACAAGGGCATCAAACGTGCTTGGCTTCTAGATATGGATTCGCTTAGCTGAGATAATTATAAAGGTGACCATATCTCCATGTCAACCAAATATTTTTCGAGTTATTTTAAACTTTGTTTAGATATTCCTCCGAAATCTGACGCATATGTATCATGAATGTTTTGTGACTATTTTTTATATTATATCAACCTATGTTCATATCCAAATTTTATAACAATCAACTAGAACTATTAGAAAAACATTTCAATGAAATTAAATTAATTTTAATCCGATTAACTGCAAAAAATAGAAATCCTTTTACATGGAGTTTCTATTCATGAAGACAGACTTTTTAGTACTTTTTTTATAATTTTCTACAATTGTAATTAGCATTTTATAATTATTTGTGCAAAATTCCCAATGAAAATGTGATAGTGATCTATACTAGTTCCTCCCAAGGAGTAAATGTTAAATAATTAAATAAAGCATTTCCTTAAAACTGTCACTATACACATTTTCATACATAAAACAACTGCATGCTTCTTATATATAAATTCACTCTTTGTTCCATCAGTAATTTCTTTGCTCTTTGTTATTATTTGGAAAATTATTTCTTCAAATTCTTAAAAATGCCATAACTCATTTTTTCATGCATTATGCAACTGCAATTAAATTATTTGAACTTACTTTTTCTTATTATAAAGCAATTATTTTTGCTATTTGCAAATTCTTGTAAAACTAATTTTTTAAATCGTTTTCTTTTAACTTGGGTCGTTTTAATTTGTCACTTTAAACTGCCATAAGCAGACCACAAATACGTTTAAAGTAAATGTTTAACACAGAACAAGGATACGACGATTTTTTTAATCAATTTAAAATTAGTATAAGCACGGCTTCTTTTTGGTCACAATGTCTTTAACAAAGCAAATTCACCGAATTAAAACGACTCCCTGACCATCTGTCTCCTGTAATGAATATATCGCAACTTGTTTCCTATTGTAGAATCTGTTTCCTGTTTCTTTATGAAAGCATTATTGATTGCCAGACTTAAGTTGATGGAATAACTCATGTCATTTGTTTCTATCTTACTCTTTGTTTCTCTTTTGTTATGATATATGTTGCCTGCCATTGAAATAAAACTTAAAATTTTCTTCAATTGTCTTGCAATGCAAGCAATAAATTAAGTCGGTGAATTGACCGATGTATTTTTGTACGGTTATTATCAAGAAAGGTGGTAGAGGACACTCAGTATTTTATGAGTAAAATAATTTCAACTTCTAAAAAATGTCATAATTCTTTTTCATACATTATAAAAATTCATGATTGCATATAAATTAAATTCCTATTTAATTCATTATGAAGTATTTGTTTTGAGGTTTTCAAATTCTTGAAAACTTCAAAAAACTTTTCTTTAACTTTTGGGTCGTTTTTAATTTGTTGTTTTGCTAGCCATCAGTCTACAATACGTTTTCCAGTAAATGTTTATGCAGAACAAGGATTCACCGAGTTTTTTTTTTAAATCAATTTAAATTAGTACAGCACTTTCATTCAGCAGTTTGCTCAAATTCTAGAATACACAAAAAAAAAAAAAAAGATCTCATTTATCGTATTATTGGTGGTCCCTGTTTATTGAAAATCTTTTTTCTTCTTCGAAAGAACACAAAAGAGTTTGAGAAGACACCAGTTGTTGCATAAATAGTTCGATCATGTTGACTGAAGCAGATGTTGACTGTATTCCTTCGAGGGGTGTCCCGATTCTTTTAGTCGATTCCTAACGAGCTAATTACACCCTCTTGGACAAGCCCCCAAAATAGACTGTCCTTGATGCCCAAAGGGCCTTCTTTCCATCCAATAATGACGAACAGTTTGTGTAGCTCTCATTGTCATGCTGGCTGATGGACTCTGGTTTCAGAAAATTTAATATCTGAAACTTTGCGGAAACAGCCTGTGGACATAGGGTGCCAATAATCAACTGAAAAGTTTGTGGTAAGATGAAGTTCGGTGATCAGTATACGTTTTGTTAAACTCATCTCGATTACTGTCGTGTCATCTCCTAAAGAAACTAAAAGTTGTAATGATGCCGGAATTATTAAAATTCTATACAAGTTAGAATTACAATATAAATCTAACAACCGCATTTTTAGCATATTCTTTAAGCATGCATCTGCGAATCTGACACAAAATTAAATATTGAACTTATTTATACTTTTATTCATACTAATTTTTTAAGAGCTGGCTGAAAGGATTTTATAACTCCACAATAGGAATAATGATTCAAATTCAAATTGAAAAGTGAAATATGGATATGATATCTTAGGCTCTATGTTCTCCTCTATTCAAGGATGCAGCTTGTCCCGTATTCATATTAATGACAGGGAAGTTCATTTGCGCATTTGGGCGATGAATTCTAGTAAGGTAATGGAATTTACTGAATGTAGTAGGTAGTCGGTTTCCAAATCAAACATCTTGTCAAGAACTCTCTAGCTGAGAACTATAAGTCGTCCAAGAATTCCAAAAACCATTCAGGCGGTAAAAACGTATTTCCCTGTGTACTAATATACCGCTTGGAACAGACTAATATACTCATAAACTACTTGAAAAGTCCCATATACTCATAAACTATTTAGAATAACCCTATATACTCACACACTGCTTAGAACAACTGTGTATCAGTATATGGAACTATTTCCATTAGTATCATAAACTGCTTGGTTTCTAGTATGAACTCACTTTACTAGATAATTATAAAGGTGACTATATCCGCTATTGAAGAAATTTTTCTGGATATTTTAAGCTTTGTTTTAGATATTCCTCTGATAAATGTAACGCGTGTGTATCATGAATGTTTTGTGACTATTTTTTATATAATATCAACCTATATTTATATCATATTTTATAAACTATTTGAAAAGCATTTGAATAAAATTAATTAATACAGTAATTTTTTAAATAATTCATTAAAAATAGTAACAATTTTAGATGGAGGTTCTGTTCATGAAGATACTTTTATTTATTTTTTTTTAATTTTCACAATTGAAATTAGCATTTTATAATTATTTGTGGGAACTCATGTCCTTTATGATGGTGCTTTCATAATTAGTTCCGCGAAAAGGAGTAAATGTTAAATAATGTAATAAATCGTTTTCTTAAAAACTGCCATAATCCTTTTCATACATAAACAATTACAGGCTTTAATAAATTAAATTCATTTATTTCTGTCATCGTGAAGTAATTCCTTTGCTCTTTGTTCATCATGAAAAAGTAATTTAAAATTCTTAAAAAATTTCATAATTCCTTTTTCTCCACAATGACATTTGTTTATAAATTAAATTCTATATTTATTTAATTATGAAGGACTTATTTTGAAAGTTTTCATATTCTAAGAAAACTAATTTTAAATCGTTTTTCTATAATTTGCGTCTTTTTCATTTGTTACGTTAAGCTGCATCAGTTGAAACATACGTTTCCAGTAAATGTTTAACAAAGGACAAGCGTTCATCGAGTTTTTTTTTTTAAATCAATTTAAATTAGTACAAGTACTTTTATTCAGTAGTTTACTCAAAATTTAGAATACACAGTAAATAAAAAAAAAGATCTCATTTATCGTATTATTGGTGGTTCCTGTTTATTGAAAATCTTTTTTCTTCTTCGAAAGAACACGAAAAAGAGTTTGAGAAAACACCAGTTGTTGCATAAATAGTTCGATCGTGTTGAATGAAGCAGATGTTGACTCTATTCCTTCGAGGGGTGTCCCGATTCTTTTAGTCGACTCCTAACGAGCTAATTACACCTCTAAGACAAGCCTCGAAATAGAACGTCCTGTGATGCCCAAAGGGTCTTCTTTCCATCCAATAATGACGAACAGTTTATGCAGCTCACACTGTCGTGCTGGAAGAGAGACTTCTGGTTTGAGAAAAGTCTAACATCTGAAACTTGCGGAAACAGCCTGTGGAAATAGGGTGCCAATAATCAACTGAAAAGTTTGTGGTAAGATGAAGTGCGATGATCAGTATCCGTTTTGTTAAGCTCATCTCGCTTATTGCTCTATCATCTCCTAGAGAAACTAAAAGATGTAATGATGCCGGAGTTATTAAAATTTCCATAGGAGTTAGAATTACAATGCAACTCTAAAAATCGCATTTTTGTAGCATGTTCTTCGAGTATGAAGGCGAGAATTTATTAAAAATTAAATATTTAATTTATAATTTGCATATAAACTTTCTCACTCTGACACTTATTTTTAAACGTTGATTAAAAGAATATATGACGTGTAGGAATAAGATTAAAATTCAGATATAAATTTAATTTTTAACTAGAAAGAACTAGAAGTTGTTCTGGTATGAATTCCTACTTGTGTGAAATTTTAATTACTTAAAAACATTAGAAACATGAAGTTTACATGAAAACTGTAACTCGTTCTAGACTTCCAAAACCATTCAGACCTTAAAAACCGATTTCTACGTGTACTCATTAACTGTTGTTCCAAGCAGTTTTCACGTACTCTTAAAATGCTATTCCAAGCAGTTTTCACGTACTCATAAACTGTTTGAAACCGCATTTGATGACTAATTTAGGATTTTGATGGGGCAGACTTCCACAAGTATCATAAACTGCTTGGTTTCTAGTATGAATTCATTTTGAGAGAACTGTATAATTATAAAGGTAATCAAACCCCTATTAACTAATTTTTGCATTACATTTTAAACTTTGTATTACAGAAACCTCCTGAAGTGTATTGGGACTATTTTTATATTATATCAACAACATATACAAATATTATGTGTTCATATCAAGTTTTAAAGCGATCAACTACAACTATTAGAAAAGCATCTGAATAAAATTAATTAATACATTAATTTTTAAGATAACTAATTCAAAATAGTAATCCTTTTACATGGAGTTTCTATTCATGAAGTCACTTTGAAATTTTTTTTTTTTTAATAATCACAATTGAAATTATTCAATTTTAAATTAGTACAAGCATTTTTATAATTATTTGTTCAAACTCTCCTTTGTGATGGTGCTCTATAATTAGTTCCATCAAAATGAGTAAGTGTTAAATAAGTAAATAAAACTTTTCTTAAAACTGTCATCCCCTTTCACACATAAAGTAACTACATGCTTTTATAAATTAAATTCCTTTATCGCAGTCATTGTGAAGAAATTTCTTTGCTCTTTTAATACTTGGAAAAGTAATTTCAAATATTAAAAAATGTCATACTCCATTTCATACATTACACAACTACATTTGTTTACAAATTAAATTTATTTATTTAATACATTAAGAAGTAAAGTATTTTGTTCTTTTTCAAATTCTTGGAAAACTAATTTTTTAAATTGTTTTCTTTAACTTGGGTCGTTTTAATTTGTCACTTTAAATAGGCATCAGTCAGCAAATACGTTTCAGTAAATGTTTAACACAGAACAAGATGGCATCGGGTTTTTTTTTAGATCAATTTAAATTAGTACAAGTAATTTTATTCAGCAGTTTGCTTCCATTCTAGAAAACGCAGTAAATGAAAAAAAAAAAAATCTGATTTATCGTATTATTGGTAGTTCCTGTTTATTGAAAGTCTTTTTCCTCTTCGAATGAACACGAAAGAATTTGTAAGACATCATTTGTGGCATAAATAGTTCCATTGTGTTGACTGAAGCAGATGTTGACTGTATTCCTTCGAGGGGTGTCCCAGTTCTTTTTAGTCAACCCCTAACGAGCTAATTACACCTCTAGGACAAGCCCTAAAAATAGAACGTCTCTTCATGCCCAAAGGTCTTCTTTCCAGCCAATAATGGCGACCAGTTTATGCAGCTCGCACTGTCTTGCTGAAAGAGAGAAGTTATGGTTTGAGAAAAATTTAATATCTGAAACTTGCAGAAACAGCCTGTGCACATAGCTTGACAATGATGAACTGAAAAGTTTGTGGTAAGATGAAGTGCTATGATCAGTATAAGTTTTTGTTAAGCTCATCTCGATTAGTTATATCTGTGTCATCCACTAGAGAAACTGAAAGTTGTGATGATGCCGGAGTTATTAAAATTACCACACAAGTTAGAACTATAGTGTAACTCTAAAAAAATTTTATTTTTCGTATATTCTTGAGCCGGAATGCGAGAATCAAACAAAATTAAATATTTAACTTATAATCTGTACATAAAACTTTTTATTTTTAACCCTTATTTTTAAACGTCGATTAAAAGAATATATGACGTCTAGAAATAAGGATTAAAATTCAGTTCATAAATTTAATTTTGATATTCATTGAAACATCGAAAATATTATCATATACAAACTAGGTTGTTCTGGTATGAACTCCAACTTGTCCGAAAATTTCGTACTTAAATTGTTTATCTATTTCACATAAAAAACAAGAAAGTTACATGAAAACTGTAACTCGCCCTAGACTTCCAAAACCATTCAGACCCTGAAAACAGATTTCTACGTGTACTATTAATTATTGCTCCAAGCAATAAACTGCTTGTTTCTAGTATGAATTGACGTGGCCAGCAATGTAATTATAAAGGTTGCCAAATCCCTTTTGATGAATTTTTGCTTCATATTTAAGCTTTATTTTAGATATTTTTCTGATAGTCTAACGAGTGTGCAGGATGAATGTTTTATGAACCTATATTCATATCAAATTTTATAAAAAATCAACTAGAACTATTAGAATAAATAAATTTTTCAGACATTTAATTCATTTCACACTTTTCATTTCTGCATACATTACATTTTTTAATACATGCATAACATAATTTCTTATACGTTTTTAAAAATTAAAAAATTTCTTTTTATTAATACAATTTCATAATTTTTTTTTTTTACTTTTTACAATTGTTATTAATATTTTAAAATTATTTATGCAAACTCAAGTCCTTTGTGATGACGCTTTTATAATTAACTTTATTAATTTGCTTAATTTCGAAAAAAGGAGTAAGTGTTAACTACTTAAATAAATCGTTTTCTTAAAAACTGTCATAATCCCCTTTTACACCTAAAACAATTATAATCTTTTATAAATAAAATTCCTTTATTCTTTAGTAATGTTGCCATTGTTATGTAATTTTGCCATTTTTAAGTAATTTCTTTGCTCTTTGTAATATTTGGAAAAGTAATTTTAAATTCTTGAAAAACTGTCATAATTATTTTCATACATTACACATGCATTACATAAATTATATTAATTTATTTATTTCATTCTGAAGTATTATTTTTAATGTTTTCAAAATCTTGGAAAACAAATTTTAAATCATTTTCTTTAACTTGGGTCGTTTTCATTTGTAATTTTAAACTGAATCAGTCCACAAACACGTTTCCAGTAAATACTCAACACAGGACAAGCATGCATTGGGTTTTTTTTGTTAATCAATTTAAATTAGTACAAGTACTTTTATTCAGCAATTTGTTTTAATTCTAGAATACACAGTAAATAAAAAAAAATATCTCATTTATCTTATTATTCGTAGTTCCTGTTTATGGAAATCTTTTTTCTTCTTCGAAAGAACACTAAAGAATTTGGAAGACACTGGTTGTTGCATAAATAGTTCGATTGTGTTGACTGAAGCAGATGCTGACTGTATTCCTTGGAGGGGTGTCCCAATTCCTCTAGTCGACTCTAATGAGCTAATTACACCTCTAGGACAAGCCACAAAACAGAACGTCCTGTGATGTGCAATGGGTCTTCTTACTCTCCAATAATGGCGAACAGTTTATGCAACTCACAATGCCATGCTGGAAGAGAGAATTCTGGTTTGGGAAAAATTTAATATCTGAAACTTGCAGAAACAGCCTGTGGAAATAGGGTGCCAATAATCAACTGAAAAGTTTGTGGTAAGATGAAGTTCTGTGATAAATGTACATTATGTTAAGCTCATCTCGGTTGCTGCTGTGTCATCTCCTAGAGAAAATAAAAGTTCAGAATTACAACTATAACACTATAACATTCGTATTTTTATAGCATATTCTTTGAGTATGCATGAGCTGATCTAATAAAAATTAAATATTTAATTTGTAATTTGTACTTAAAATTTTTTATCTATGATACTTATTTTTGAAAGTCAATTAAAAGAATATATGACGTCTAGAAATAAGGATTAAAATTCAGATACAAATTTAGTTTTGATATTCATTGAAACATTGCAGTTATTATCATGCACGAACTGGACGTTGTTCTGGTATGAAATCTCCGAAATTTTTGCACTTAATATTTTTATCTATGATACATGAAAAACATTAAAGTTACATGAAAACTGTAACTCGTCCAAGACTTCCAAAACTATTCAGACCCTAAAAACAGATTTCTATGTGTACACATTAAATGTTGTTCCAAGCAGTTTTCACGGACTCTTAAACTGCTGTTCCAATACAGTTTCGATGTGTACTCATAAACTGGTCGAAACCGCAGTTTATGACTACAAAATCAACCCACGAAACCGCAGTACAGTATCAACCCACGAAACCGCAGTCTACGTGGGTTGATTTAGGTACTTTGATGGGGCTGATTTCCACAAGTGTCCCAATCTGCTTGGTTTCTAGTATGAATTCATGTGGTCAGAGCTATATAATTATAAAGGTGACCAAATCCTTTGTTAATTAATTTTTGCACAATATTTAAGGCTTCGAATAGAGAATACTCTTATGAGTCTAATGCGTGAATATGATTAATGTTTTGCGACATTTTTTTAATATTATATCAACCTATACTCATATCTAATTTTTTGCAATCGTCTAGAACTTTTAGAAAAAATTTGAGTGAAATTAATTAAAACATTAATTTTTAAAATAATTAACTAAAAATAGCAACCATTTTACAAGGAGTTATACTATTCATGAAAATTAATTAGAATAAGAAGTAATTAAATTTTAACATAATTTTCGCAATTGAAATTAGCATTTTATAATTATTTGTGCAGACTCAAGTCATTTTAGATGGTGCTGCATAATTAGTTCCGCCAAAAGGAATAAGTGTTAAATAATTAAATAAATCGTTTTCTACAAAACTGTCATAATCCCATTACACACATAAAACATCTACAGGCTTTTATAAATTAAATTCTTTTATTGCTGTCATTGTGGCGTAATTTGTTCCTCTTTGTTAATACTTGGAAAAGTAAATTCAAATTCTTAAAAAATGCCGTAACTCCTATTCATACATTACACAATTGCATTTGCTTATATATTAAATTCCTCATTATAAAGTAATTATTTTAATTTGCTGTTTTCAAATTTTGAAAAACTAATTTGGTTCATTTTAATTTGTTACTTTAAACTGGCAACAGTCAACAAATACATTTCCAGTAAATATTTAAATGAGGACAAGGCTTCCTCAAGTTTTTTAAGTCAATTTAAATCTGCACTTTTATTCAGTAGTTTGCTCAAATTCTAGAATACACAGTAAACAAAAGAAAGATCTCATTTATCTTATTATTGGTAGTTCCTGTTTATTAAAAATATTTTTCTTCTTTGAAACAACATGAAAGAATTCGGAAGACACCAGTTGTTGCATAAATAGTTCGATCGTCTTGACTGAAGCAGATGTTGACTGTATTCCTTCGAGGAGTATCCCAATTCTTTTAGTCGACTCTAACGAGCTAATTACACCTCTAGGATAAGCCTCGAAATAGAACGTCCTGTGATGCCGAAAGGGCCTTCTTTCCATCCAGTAATGGCGAACAGTTTATGCAACTCACACTATCATCCTGTAAGAGAGAATTCTTGTTTGAGAAAAATTTAATATCTGAAACTTGCGGAAACAGCCTGTGGAATTAGGGTGCCAATAATCAACTGAAAAGTTTGCGGTAAGATGAAGTGCTGCGATCAGTATACGTTTTTATGAATCTCATCTCGGTTACTCCTGTGTCATTTCGTAGAGAAACTAAAAGTTGTAATGATGCCGGAATTATTAAAATTTTTATACTAGAATTACATTATAAATCTAGCAATAGTATTTTTAGCATATTCTTTAAGAATACATGTGCGAATCAAATACAAATTAAATATTAACTTATAATTTGTATATAACTCTTTATCCATATATATTTTTAAGAGTTCACTAGAAGAATTTATGACTACTAAACTAGGAAAAACGATTCAAATTCAAATATAAACTTAATTTTGATATTCATGAAAATTTTACAAATATTATCATGTATGAACAAATGTTTTTCTGGTATGAACTCCAAGGCGACCAAAAAAAAAAAGTGTTAAGAAAATAAAACTTTTTATTTATGATACTTATTTTTAAGCTTTAGCTAAAAGAACTTATGCCAACTAATCTAGGAATAAGGATTCAAATTCGGATATAAATTTAATTGTGCTTTTTATTGAAACTTTACAAATATTATCATGTACGAACGAGATGTTGTTCTAGTATGAACTCCAAAACGAACAGAAAAATAAGTGGTAAGAAAATAAAACTTCTTGTCCGTGACACTTATTTTTAAACGTTAGCTAAAAGAATTTTTGACAACTAGTCTAGGAATAAGGATTAAAATTAAGATAAAAATTTAATTTTGATATTCATTGAACCTTTGCAGATATTATCATGTATAAACCAAACCTTGTTCTGGTATGAGCGTAATGGCGACCAGAAATAATGATTAGTAAGAAAATAAGTAATTGTTTAAAATATATTGATTTCCTCGTGTAACACCAGGAAATTTCATTAAAATAATTTTATTTGAAATTATCTGCGTGAAATAATCATATATGAAACTTAATAATATATGTTTTGAAAAGTGACATGAAAAATGTTCATCTAGGATATAATTGGAAACCCCACTTCCATAAATTGTGGTGGTGTTAGCCATGTTACGTCTTGGAGAGAATATCCAAAATATCCTAGGGCAAAAGGCAATAATCATAATTTCAGGAAAACCCCTGATAGAATGTATCGCAAAGTGAATCTCCCATTTAATTATTCTGTCTTCCCTAACTCAAGCTGAATATAATAATTTTACCACAACAGCTTTTAATCTAAATGCCAACTGTTTCAAAACTATTGTCTTCTTTTATTTTCATGAAATAATTCATTTCTTTGCTCACTTCACTCAGTGGATTGTAGATCCTAATTAATAATTTTATTGCTACTACTTCAAAGGAGTAGGTGTGCAACAGATTGATCTCCTCAGGGTAAAATCCCGGCAACTTCTTATACAGCAAAATGATCTACAAAAGACTGCATTCAGTCTGATTCTCAGTCTGAATTTCTTAGAGTTCTGCAGTGGAACACAGGAGGTTTGTCCCATTATCTTCAATGGCATTGCTACGGCTTTTTCTATGGTCCTGATTGTCTCCGCAAGCGCCTCCACAGAAATAAACTCTTGTCCCTCTCCTGTGTGTTAACCAGGAAAAAACGGAAATGTCTCACCTTGCTTTCTGTTCTGCACTGCCTCCTGTTTCTTTACGGATATTAGATTGCTAGATTTATGTTGATGGATTAATTGATATCTTTTATCGTTTTCTATCTTGTTCTTTGTATTCCTTTTTTATGATTTCTGTTTGTCCTGTAAATTTGCCATTGAAAATAAAAAAAAATCGAACACGCCTCAAGTTTTCTTCAATTGTCTTGCAACGCAAGTTAAATAATTTAAAGAGAATTGACAAACTTAATTTCACACAAGTGTTTTATCAAGAAAGGAGGTAGAAGTCACTAAGTGACTTCGTCAACTCACAACCTGAAATATATTGTTAAGACTAATGATTAGCATAGGTGATCTGAATTTGATTTTAAATTGTCTGTCTTTTGAAAGCAAATAGTTTTGTGTTTCAATTTTTATCAATATAAAGAATAAGTTGTGTTTATGAAAACATAATTTGTAGCAGTACTTTTACAGATTACATTGGTCTCGCTGTGACCTCTTACTCCTGTTTTTGATTGCTGAAGAGAACAGTCATTAAGAATCATAATTAACATCAAATCGTTCAATAACTTGTAATCATTAATCTTAGCAACATATTTTAATGCAATTATCAATTGACGGAGTACCTTGGTCACACAACGACCTCTACCTATTCCTTGATAAAACATTTGTATTAAATTACGTTGATGAATGCCCATTAACATATCTAGCTTGCTTTGCAAAACAATTGAAGAAAATTTGAAGTTAAGTAGAACTACTTTTTTTTTATAGTCCATTGAAATAACAAGAACAAATTTTAAATATAAAAAGCAAAAACTTTTAATTTATATTTCAATTTATTGCAAAAATTATGTAAAAAAGTATGCAAATTGCTGGAGTAGTGAATATATAGTATAGTATAGCAAAATAGAGAGTAGTCAATTAATTATATAGTATAGAATGCATAGTACAGTATATCAAATTGCAGAGTAGTGAATGTACATTATAGTATACCAAATTGCAGAATAGAGTAGTATAGTATGTATTTCATTGAATAGTTTGTCTTTCAAATCTCCTTCCAATTTTCTCAAAATACTGTTCATATATCATCAATTATAGTTATTAAAGTTTATTAAACCCTCGCATAACATTATATATTCAAGTTTCGTGGATAAAATAAGTTATAAATATGTCCACACGTAATAAATTTAAGTTCATAAAAGATTTTTCAAAATTTTTTTCTTTATTGAAAGTGTAAAAGTAGATACATTAATAAGAAATACAGTACACATCTGCATATTAAATTCAACATTAATAAAATTGAACATTCGAATTGATATTTAAATGTCAGTCATTTACTCTGTAAAAAAAAAGATATTCAGAGTTCTCCTGCATATACCTACAGCCAAAAAAAAAAAAAAATTAAATTAAAATCCCACACTATTCTCATTCTGATAATTCAATTTGGTAACCATTTCTTTCATACGAAATATCGTTCAAATTGTTCACCAAATTAACAAAGATTGTAAACTCTTGTTATTTATGTGAATAAAACTAACTTATTTTCAGTAAACCCTCACTCAAGTAGAATCCTTTAAAATTTTACAAAAGTAATTTCACAAAAATTGATGTTGCCATGGTTTCAAAACAAATCACATTTTCAGTGAATGCAATTTAAAAAGTCATATCATTGTCAGTTCTTCTAGGCATTTTCATTTACTTATTGCTTGCATTTATGGTATCTATTTATATCTACGGCTTCTATTTAAAGATTGAAATTCCTAAAACTTAGATTAAATCGCCCCATTCTCAATAAAATAGATCATTAGAAGTATTTCAATAAATCGTAATATCGTAGCATGGAGACAACCAAACTTATTAGTTGGTATGCATTCAGAGGAATTCATTTTAATGCATTTCAAGAAAAGAAATAAGCAATAAGAGGGAGAAAAATCTTCTCCATATCTTGAAGTTCTTCTAGAAATTTTAATTATTTAAAATGTCTAGTGGAGCATGATGATTAATTTGCAAAGTCTTTAGAATTTGTGATATTAAAACTGCAGTCAGATTGATATGTTTGTAGATTAATTTAGAGGAAAAATGTTCGTAAAAACTTTATATATTACGATATAAAACTTTTTTATATCGTTTGCAGGAAGTCAAGAAGTTTGAATTTATAACTGCAATTAGTAATTAAAAAAAATTAATTAGAAGAAATGTCAAAACATGATGTTAAATTTATTATTTTTATGAAGTATCTTTTAAAAGAGTTTCTATATTTTATTAAATATTAGAAATAATTAATTTTTTTTTTGCAAGAAGTTACATTCCTATGATTCTCGTAACTATCAAATTTCATTCATAATTGTAATCATACAATATCAAAACATTTTAGAAATATTTATTGAATTTAATTTCTTCCAATCCGTTTTTAATAAGAATTAAGAGAACTGGTATGGAAATAAATATACTAAAGTTTTAAATTATCAATAAAAAAAGTAATTTTAGTAAACGTATTTATTACGTATAAATATAGAAAAATATTTTTAGATTGCAAAAAGTAAACATCTTAAAACGCAGTAATTCATTAAAAACAGTTAACAAGAAAATTAAAAAAAGGATAAAATGTTAAATATTTATAGTATATTGTATAAATTGAAATATAAATATTTATAATTATCGGGGTCTGATTGAAGAAATATATTTCGATCTTCATCTTTTTTTAACCTTATTCTTTTAATAATTATATAGCTCTCAAAACTGTTTTGAAAACACCAAGAAAATTCACGTTTTATGAAGCATTTTTAATGGAGATGAGTATAACTGTACAAGTATAACTTTATAACTGTAAGTTGAAAAGAAATATTTTATCAATCTGAAAATTGTTTTATATTTTAAAATGTGAAAATTAACTTATTTCTATTATTTCTCAATTTACTTGCCTTTATATATTATAAGGAACTATTTTTCCATAGATATAATTACTGCCGTGTCATACACAGTTATTTAAATTATAAAAGGTATTCTTCAATATTTTATTAGATTTGATATCCTAAATTGACTCAACAACCTTTTAAAAATATAAATATAATCTGCCAATCATTTAGGTCAGTTTTATTCATTTTTCTTACATTTCATAGATATGCATTATCAATTTTGAAGTTGAAACATTATTTGGGTTTGTTTGTAATAATGATTACTTTTTATAAATTTTTATACTCAAAAACCCTATTTTTCAGCACGGTGTAAATGAACTATAAAAAAAAAAAAAAATAACGTTAGAAAAATCACAATATTTTTGTATTAAAATATAAAAATTGATGAGGAAATGAAAATATTTATAATTAAAATATAATTTAAAAAAAATCATAACAAGCTAAATATGCCATCATGTAAAAGCTAAAAAAGATATGAAAATGTATTGTTGTGCATGTTGTCATATAGAAGACATAAAGAGTAAAAATTGTAAACATAAGTGCAGACATAAATGAAGAATAATAAAGGAGAGATGGGATTATAGATGCTACTCAGCTGGAAAATGTCACATCATAGTTGAAAATAAATAAAGCAGTAAGCGCAGTGTTGCAAAAAAACGTGAAAGTAGTAATAGTTTCAAGCCAAGATAACATGTAAAATAGTAAGTAAAGTAACAAATTAACATGTATTACATCAAGTTTCAGGGAAAATATATTCCATAGAATTGATTCGTTTATCAGGAAATCACCTGCGATAACTTTTTTCGATGATACACAGAATATAACGATTGAATAATTAAACCAGAAAGTAGAGAGCCTTCCATAGATAAGAATAAATTTAATTTAAACAGTGTTTAGGTACATCAACTGATCTGGAGATAGATTGATGCATACAATATTACCTTCGAATTGTCTGAAAAGTAACGGTATTACTGAGATTCTCATTTGGAAAAAAATATTGGACTGTCATATGTAACCGCGATTTTGAGAACATTTATTACAAGATAATGATTAATAGAGATTTCGTTGTCCTTTTTCCGACAATGAGGCAGTTTCCTAATTTTCCTAAATAACAACACACATTACATTATAGGATTTAAATGACTGTAGTTGGGAAAAAGATATTCATAGGATATATTAGTACATCCAATCTCATCTATTAAGGCGGAAAATTTGTAGAGATAATTTTTGCTCACTACATCCATCATAAATTATTCATAAACGGCAATAAACGGCAAAAAAGACATATCACAAAATTCTAGATTATCTTTACAAGAGAGGATCACAGATTGCATTCAGGAACTGATTATATTCCATACTAAAAATTGACTATTATTGCATACGATCTTTGCAAAACCAATTTTCTTTATATTCTACAGAATTTTTCAAATTACTAGCTGAGTACTAATATTAGTTAATCAATATAATTATAACATCAATTATAATAATACCAAGAATAGAATACAGTGAAAAAATTAGATTTTTTTAAAGAACTGGAAGTTGCTGATAGTAAAAAAAATTGGATGTGCAAATTTGGACGAAGAATAACGAATTTTCGTTCTTGAATATAATCTATTCCAGAATTTTTTTTCTTTTCTTTTTCCAATTCTCCTCCATACCCATGACTAAGTATCCTTTTAACAATTAGAAAGGTTAGGATTCAACAGGCCTCGTCTATGTGTCCTCTACCAGTTAGAAAGTTAGTAGGAGTATCGACATGCCTCATCCGCCTACCAATTAGAAAGGTTAGGATGGTGCAGGGATAGATCTCAGCTATGTATCCCGCTATCAATTAGAAAAAGTTAGTGTGGAGCATTGACAGGCATCATGTCTACTAAAGGGTGCTGAGGGAACAATGTCTTTCTGGAGAACGTTTATGTTTAACGCTCGTATGTGAGTGTCGTATGGAAGAAAAAAAGTCCTTCCCAACAGGCAGCCTAACTATTCATGCTAAATGGTTCAAACTTTATTATCAAAATCATCATAGTATCTTCTCGTTTCTAAAAGCAGGGACTACAACAATCCCATCCAGTGGCTGGGCTCTACATTTTTAATGGGTTCTTAGTCATGTAGGGAATCCCTTGGTAATGAGTGGGCCGATGTCAGGGCGAACCTCGGGATCAAATACAATCATCTGGCCTTTCTATGAACTCAGGGCAGCCGTAGTTTCCACTGCAACCTCGACAACTTCACCAAAAAGTCTCAAGAACTTGAGCAGCAACAAAAGGTGAAAATGCCCTTGGCAGCTTGTGGTCATGCATTTGATACGGGCTGGCATTCCTGAGGCTTCCGCCATACAACCAGCCTTTGACCTGCTGGCACACCTCCCCCAGCATGATTTGGCTTCGGTTGGGATCTATTCATTATGTCGGATCGCCAATATGGACGGCGATCACCTATAGAAACTGCACTGAACTTATCGATGAGTGTGATGTTATTACAGGGGGCCTGATGGCCAAGGAGCTAGTGCTCTGGCACTCGGTATCACAGGTTTCGAATCCCGGCGGTCGTGAATGTTTATAGTGGATCCATTTTTAGCCGTAGACCTTGGTCTCATATGACCGTAGAGCGTCACAAAGCCAAATCAGGCATATTCTCCACATCATTCCCAAACTGTAAAAGGGGCTACTCAGCTGTGGTGTAGTAGTGGTGTAGTAGTAGTACTGATGTCATTACAGGATATAATGGGAGGCTTGTCGTCGTATGGCTTAACAGCTACATAAGGGCGCAGGATAAAAAAAAAGTCACCAGAGAATCAATTCATGTTGTGAAAGATTATTGGTTGCGGCAATTTTTTGTTGAGAAGACATGGTGCATAGTACATATATGGTTCTTTTGATCGGTTTTTGCGTATTCTGAACAACTGAACACTTTGAATATGTCTCAAGTTTGGATTTTTCAACCCTTATTTTGCAAGAAACAGCTATAGTGGGTTCCTGATCTATCAAAATATCCCTTTAGATTTCCTCAATATTAACTACGCAAAGAATTTTTAACTTTTATGTAATTAAATTTAGAGAGAAGTGTAATGAAATGGCGAACTATTAACATTAACTAGGCAGAGGAATTTTTAACCTTGTGTAATTAAATTCTTAGGAGTAATGGGAAATGAGGAATTATTTAAAGTTGGAAGACGCGGGAAACAAATCGCGTGGGTAAAAGGTTAAATTAATTAAATTAAAGAGGAACGAATCGAAAGTTAATATCTCGCAGTAATTTATTATTGCTTGGAAAGTTCATTTCAGAAAAGTTTCAGATCTGAAATAATTTCAACCGGTTAAAATGGGAATGTAAAAAGTTTCTTAAGTGCCATAAATACTCTTGTTATAATATGATTAAAATATTATGCAAAATTATTTTTTAAAATATTATGAAATATTTATTTTTCTATATTAAAATACATTTACATCACTAATTTAAAATTTAGTTTCGTAACAAATGTATCTAATTATTTAATTACTGAAAATGTTATATTTTCATTAAACGAAATTTTTTGAAGATCAAGTACAAATTAAAGTAAAATTTCAACTGTGAGAAAAATAGTAATTAGAATCTATGTTTCAAATAATTTTTTTGCAAACTAGAAAAACACTATTATAACTAACACTAAAATATACTGGCAGAAGTATATATATATAAATATATATTGCTGGACAGTATATTATAATCCATTTTTGGTGGGTTTTATTATATGCAAATACTATTATTTATTATTCTTTTTTATTTTCAGAAAACTTCATTTTCGTTTATATATGCTAAAATATTAAATTTTCCAGGAACTAACTGCAATAAATAAAACATTTGCCCATTGGCATTATGTATTTAAATATGATTAATTGACAAGAAATTATTATATTAAATTGGTGATATTTTCCTCTTCTAAATAGAAAAAAAAGTCCCATGTCTCATAATGAAAAGTTTTAGTTTTGTATATATAAATGTTACAGTAGACCCATCAATGATCAACAGAAAAATATTTTCAAAGTAGCTAATATTATTAAATAAAATTTATTCGTTATTTGAGAGTATGTTTTGTTTACGCTTCATGAAAAATGCAATAATTAAATGAGTTATCAACAAACTTTTAAAGTGATCAAATAATAAAGAAATCAAACTAAAAAGTAAACAATTATAATGTTTGTAACATTTGAAATTCACAAGAAATTGTAGGAACGCCCTATTTCTTCTTAAAGCATTCCTATACTTTAAATAAATTAATCACTAATTAATATTTTTAAAATTTAGTTTCATAACAAATGTGTATAATTATTAAATTGCTGAAAATGCTATTTTACGATCTTTCTTTTAATCTTGATCTTTTAATTTACTATTTGAAGATAAAGTACATATTAAAATAAAATTTCCACTGCGGAAATTAGTAATTAAAAACTATGTTTCAAAGCAAGCTTTTATAAACAAGAAAACTAAAATCACTACTATATATATACATTTGGACGTTCAAAATGCAACAATAAGAAAAACAAGATATCTCAAGAGCCAAATAACACCACTTACGAAAACGTAAGTATTAAAAATAGAGGAAGAAATATCACCCTTCAGGGTGAAGAGCAGGAAATATTCAGCATTCTTTTAGTCACTACGTCTGGCAATAACTGCTGCTACACATCTCGGCATTGAATAAAAGAGGACACTATTTTCTCGCAGTGTTTCTAAGTGTGCCACTACATGCTTTGTTATTGAAGGAAAAAGGTTTTGAATATGTTCTTATATGTCAGTCTAAATATTTTCACATGTTGCCGAACTTAATGTACCGTAGCAGTGGGTGTTATATACTGACTATCATTTCAGATGTGTTCAATAGACCATAGATACCCAATTCAGAAATACATCTTTATGGCGAAGAAGAATTTTTGCATTCTAAAGTCTAGTACAGTCTGGTTTAAAATGAACCTTATGGTAAGACATCATGATTCAAAATATATTTTTTGCAATATATCGGCAATGCTCCCAGAAGGTGTCAATAAAATCCAGTATCCCCCAAACCAGGATCCTTTAGTTTGAATTCATACATGAATTTCTCATCATAGTATAACCAGACTTGGTTAAGACAACATGATTCATAAAATATACTTTTGTTGTCCATACATTTTTGATGTTGACTCATCATTCGCTTTAAAAGTAATGCATATTCATCTGACCATGTTTGTCATCGATGCATACAAAACTGTGAAGTTAAATACTTCAAAGTCGTGTTGAAGGTCCTCTGTGCTGCAAACATTGAATAGCAGTTCACAAAAAAAACAGGCCTTTTTACTTGGCCAGGTTTCCTGATGTTCTGATAAGCCATATGGCATGCCCACTGTTCTTCCTCATTTATCTATTAAGGTTAATCGTTTCCATAGGTCTAACCATACCTCCTCATGCAGGTAGTTTACCAAGGTACGATAAACATAAAAAAAATCCATTATCTCCCCAAATCTTCCTTTATCCAACTGAGAGACATACTCGATTTTGTATGATCCATACTGAAGCATTCAAAGAAAACAAAACACAAGAAACAGTAATTACAGTATTTAACAGCGGCAGCCTTTTATTTCTTTCATAAAGCAAGTTTTACAGGTAGACAGCAGTTTATTTTACTAAAATAGGCCGCAGTTTATTTTTAAAAATATTTGCGTCTGGTATAATTTATATGTTTAACTTAAATTTTGTAATAGGATAAAGTTAACATATTAAGAACATTAAATTAAGCTTGTGTTATAATACGTTTGGGGGTACACATTTAGCTTTGTCTGAAAAGATCTTTTCATTTTCGAAAATGAAATAAAAATGTTTTTATGATTTTCCGCCATAAACTGGTCATAATACAGCCATTGTCTTAAATTGCTATACTTTTTTTCAAAATGGTATTAAACAGAAAATATTGCTAAGATACGTTCAGCGAAGACTCAATCGTTCAACTCAAGCATATTAAATAGCTAATCGCTTGTTAAATCGCTGTTCTTACCGCACATAACTCAATATGTAAGCTCTAATGAGTACATATTGTGTTATGTGCCAATTTCAGTGACTTTTAATAATCTTGCAATAATCTCTCTTATAGTAAACAAATGGCAATCAATGAGTATCTAACTTCTAAATGGACAAAGTGATAATTAACTTTCTACAGTTTGACAGTTGGTGACAGTGTTTTCATAAACTACATGTGAATTATAACAAGTAGTACTGAAGATATGGTTGCCGGATAGTTGAACTGTCAAGAGGAATTTTTCGGAATTTTCTACCAAAGATCTTCAAGTATATTAATAATAATAATTAACAACTATAATTGTCATTAATATAATAATAATCACCATATACAGCAAAAAGCGATAAAAATAATAAAAAAAAGCTACATTCAAAAAAATGGGTATTACTAGGAATCACATTGAAAAACGTAATATAAATCTATTTCCTGTAAAATGCATCTCAATTTAAAATCATATTAACTTAAATAATTTGGGGAGATTTATTAATCAACTAAAAGTCAAAGTGAACAAAAAGAATAATGCTTTAATCACCAAAGTTTCTGTATCAAATTTTTTTTTCTCCCTAGTCTTCATTGTAACTTTCTGTTTCCTTTCAAAGTTTTCTGAGAATACTAAACTTTTTAAGGCTTACTTAAGACACTTTTGGTGACAGGTTGATTCCCTTTAAAGTTCAACTTTACCGCATTGGCAAATTACTCATCTTAATGTATTAATCATTAAATGACAATAATAGTACAATCCACGGTTTTCTGTGTTTTTCTTAATGAATGAAAAGGAAATATAGATCTATGCCTTGTCAAAGGAATCACAAATTAACCCTATCAAAGCCTATGTCACTGTCTTGAGCATTGATTACAAGCGTTAACATAGGATCTGCAATAAGAACATCCGCCACTTCATTTACGACGAAATTATTCTGATGATTGCAAGTTCCATGGTAATGAGAGGGCTATTTATTTTAATTGCATTACAAGAATATTCATTAAATACCTTACTTGTAAGTCAGCTAGTCTTCTT
Source organism: Caerostris extrusa (assembly GCA_021605095.1). Classification (NCBI taxonomy): domain Eukaryota; kingdom Metazoa; phylum Arthropoda; class Arachnida; order Araneae; family Araneidae; genus Caerostris; species Caerostris extrusa. The sequence goes on from BPLR01012695.1 coordinate 24,714, forward strand.
AATGTATTTTTCTCCTGATTTGACAGAATAAATTGAAGATGTAATAATAAAATCTGCAAAAACTCCCTTGCCATTTAATATTTATAGAAAAAAATTAATGTATCTATGTTTCATAGAAAAAGCTAAATATATGTTTATATATTATAAACCTACAGATAAATATATTCATTTTAATGCAATAATAGATACTAAAAAAAAACAATATCAGTAAATTAAATGATATGAATGACCCCTACAACAAATGGCAATAAAAATATTTTTTTCTTTCTAATGCAGCTGGCATATAGTTATCTTTATGCCATAAGCAATTGCTGAGCGACGTTACTCATTTAGCGCTAACCGGGGGGCAAGCTAGTAATACTACATCGCAACCCTCTACGCTCATAATAGACCGGAACCTACCGTTTAAAGTGTATTCCGAACCACTACACACCACTACATTGAATCCGAAATCTGTGGTACACAGCGGAAAAGCGCTAGCAACTTGGCCATCAGGCCCGCAATACAAATCTATTCCTCAGAAATTGCATCACAAATTAATCATTTATCGCAATCCTAAATGTTCATTATTTCACTATGGTACTATTTAAAAAGGAAGAAAACTAATCATCCACCAATAATACCAAAGAAAAAAAATACTAATGAAAGTATCAATGAAAAAATACTAATGAAAAATATGAATGAAAAAATACTAATGAAAGTATCAATGAAAAAATACTAATGAATGTATCAAAGAAAAAAATACTTATGAAATCAATGAAAAAATAATACTTCTTCAAACTCATTGAAGAGAAATGGATATTTGTAAGAATTGCAATACAAAAACCCAAATCAATTCTATTCCTCAGAAACTGCTTGACAAATTAACATTTGTCGCAATCCTAAATATTCATTATGTACGCTATGATACTAGTTACAAAGAAAAAAACTCATCAGTCCCCATTCATACCAAAAACAACAAGCTCTATGGAAAAGAAACAGATATTCGTGATAAAGGCAATACGAAATCCCAACTGAAATCTATTCCTCGTAAAATACGCCAGAAACATGTTATCTGAATGTTACCACAAGCCTTATTGTGAATCGTTAGAATATGCTATCATGAAATCTGCGCAAGAAAAACATTCGTCACCCACCATTTATACAGAAAAGAGAAAGAACACGAATGTCTTATGTTCCAGGGGAGCCATTCCACCCCCTCACCCTATGTGTTCTTTTGCGTGGGAAGATAAAAAAGGCTGTGGCCTATTAGATAAGTGAACCTGTTTTGTCTAATCTTCCAAGAAGACAAGGGCTGGCCACTAATGTACCGTGAAGCCTGCGTACGTTTTCCTGGAATTCCGAGGCTCTTTCAAGAAGGGAGGATGCAAGGGTGGGGGAGGGAAGGAAATCATCTTCCACCCACAGTGCGTTGACCGGGAAGGAAAGAGGATATGTTTTCCGGAATCTTCAGCTGACGTCCCTCCGCTCCTGGAGCGTAACAACGGAAATTCCGGAAATACTCTCCCGGGCGTAACGAGGAAGCTGACGCCCCCTCTTGTTGTTCGATGTCCCCCGATATTTGGTGGGGAGGGTCACTAATTCAATTCGTTACCATTCGTTGGGGAACGTTTTAGGTGACATGATTTTGCGTTCGAAATGACAAGTTTGGGACTCGTTTAATTATCAGCCTTCGCCTGATTTGATGGAAATGTATTCGTTTTGCCGTTTGGAGACTGGCTGAAATGTGACATGTTGTCATTAACTCCTTTTTTACCCCAAAATTCTCGAGTGGAAGACATTTGCATCGGTAATTCTGATTTAGTATTTAGATTTTTATTAAAAATGTTGCTTCTATTTAATTATTTATATTTGAATAGTTCTTTTTCGTCTAGAGATTTTTTTGTTTGAATAAAATGAATAATGTGGCTTTGTGGTGTCAATGAGGTTTTTTTTGCAGTTGGCATTTTACAAACGTGTGCCAAAATTCTGCTAAATTACCACAAATGATTGGTATAGAAATGCAAAATCTTTTAGTTTATAAGCCAAGATTTAATATTAAATTTCTGAAAATAAATACAAAAATGTTATAAAACGAAATTATTTTTTATATTTTATTAAGAACTTCTCCATTTTCAAAAGTTATTTTTTAATTTATAGTTAATTTAATAAAAAGTAAATAAATTTAATATATTATAAATTACAATGTTAAATATGTGTTATATATACATATATATATATATATATATATATGTTTATATATGAGTTATATATATATATATATATATGTGACAATGGTATATATATGTTATATGTATGTGTTTATCATTGCATATATATAAGAAAATAATAAATATGAGAAAACGTACAAAACAAGTTAGGTAAAAAAAAAAAAGAATAAAATCATTAGTTAAATTCAAATAACTCTGGTATTCATATAGATTTAACAAATGCTGGAATAATTTCCTGAAAATATAGTTCCAACATTTTCACATAGTTCAATAAATTATGAAAATATACAAATAGGACTAAATTTAAATTACAAATAAATTTTCTTAGAACACTTAAAATATTTTCATTTTTCAATATTTAACATATTTTAATATTTTCATTTCTTAATATTTAACATTTATATTCCTCGTATTGTCGCAATCTTAAATGTTCATTATTTGCGCTATGGTGCTATTTGCAAAGAAGAAAACTCATCATTCACCATCATTAAAAACAACAAGATCTATGAAAAAGAAATGTATATTTGTAAGAATGGCAACACAAAAACCTAAATCAAAGCTATTCCTCGTAAAATATGTCAGAAATTAACCATTTATCGCAATCCTAAGTATTTATTGTTTACGCTGCAAGTGATATTTTCAAGGAAGACAACGCATACTTCACCATTCATACTCAAAAAATACAAACTCTATGAAAAAGAAATAGATATTCGTACGAAAGGCAATAGAAAATCCCAACTGAAATCTATTCGTCGTAAAATACGTTACAAACATGCTATCTGAATGTTACCATAAGCATTATTGTGAATCGTTGGAATATGCTATCATGAAATCTGCGCAAGAAAAACATTCGTCACCCACCATTTATACAGAAAAGAGAACGAAAACGAATGACTTATATTCCAGGAAGCCATCCCTCCTCCCTATTCCTATGTGTTTCTTTTGCGTGGGAGGATAAACAAGGGCTGTGGCCCTATTAGATAAGTGTCCCAGTTTTGTCTAATCTTCCAAGAAGACAAGGGCTGGCCACTAATGTACCGTGAAGCCTGCGTACGTTTTTCCTGGAATTCGGAGTTTTTACAAGAAGTGGGGGGTGGAAGAAAATCATCTTCCACCCACAGCGCATTGATCCGGGAAGGAAAGAGGATTTGTTTTCCGGAATTTTCAGCTGACGTCCTCCGCTCCTGGAGCGTAACAACGGGAATTCCGGAATTGCTCTCCCAGGCGTAACGAGGAGAGCTCACGCCCCCTTGTTGTTCGATGTAACCCCGATATTTGGTGGGGAGGGCCGATAATTGAATTCGTTACCATTTGTTGGGGAACTTTTTGGAGAGAGGTGACATGATTTTGAGTTCGGGACGACAAGTTTGGGACTCGTTTAATTATCAGCCTTCGCCTGATTTGATGGAAATATATTCGTTTTGCCGTTTGAAGATTGGACGAAATGTGACATGTTGTCGTTAACTGCTTTTTTTTTCCGAGAATTCTCGAGTGAAAGACGCATCGGTGATTCTGATTTAGTATTTACATTTACAAGAAAATGTTACTTCTATTTAATTATTTATTTTTGTATTGTTCTTTTCAGTATAGAGATATTTTTTTATTTGAATAAAATAAATATTGTAGCTTTTGTGATGTTAATGTGGATTTTTGTAGTTGGCATTCTATTAAAGGGCTGCAAAATACTGCGAACTAACCACAAATGATGGGCAAGGAAATGCAAAATCCTTTTTAGTTTATAAGCCAAGATTTAATATTAAATTATTGAAAATAAATACAAAAATGTTATAAAACGAAATTATTTTTATATTTTTTAAGAACTTTTCCATTTTGTAGAAGTTTTTTTTCATTATAAATAATTTAATAAAAAGTATATATAAAATTAATAATAATAATTTACGATTTTAAATATGTGTTATATATATATTTTACAATTTTAAATATGTGCTATGTATGTTTAACATTGTATATATATAAACAAATAATAAAAATATGTAAAAATGTTCAAAAAAAGTTATGAAAGATCGAATCATGTATAAATATACAGAGTATGCAACTTTTTCAAGTTAACCAAAAACTTTTAAAAAATGTCGAAAAATTAAAGAAAATGCATTAGTTAAATGCAAATAAATCTGCTATTCATATAAATTTAACGAATGCTGGAATACATTCCTTTAAATATAGTTTTTACATTATCACATAATTCAATAAATTATGAAAATATACAAATAGGATTAAATTTAAATTATAAATAAATTTTCTTAGAACACATAAAATATTTTTCATTTCTTAATATTTAACATTTACATTCCTCGTATTGTCGCAATTCTAAATGTTCATTATTTACGCTATGATACTATTAACAAAGAAAAAAACTCATCATTCACCAGTCATAAAAAAACAACAAGCCCTATGAAAATGAAATGGATATTTGTAGAATGGCAATGCAAAAACAAAATCAAATCTATTCCTCTTTGTCTCAATCCTAAATATTCCTTATTTATGCTAAGATAATATTTATAAGGAATAAAACTCATCATTCACTATTCATACCAAAACAACAAGCCCTATGAAAAAGAAATGGATATTTGTAGAATGGCAATGCAAAAACCCAAATCAAATCTATTCCTCGTATTGTCGTAAATCCTAAATATTCCTTATTTATGCTAAGATAATATATACAAAGAATAAAACTCATCATTCACCAGTCATACCAAAAACAACAAGCCCTATGAAAGAGAAATGGATATTCGTAAGTATGCCAATACAAAATCCCAAAACAAATCTATTCCTCGTAAAATAAATCAAAAATTAATCGTTTGTCGCAACCCTAAGCATTTGTTATTTGCGCTATGATCATATTTACAAAGAAGAAAATTCTTCATTCAACATTCATACTAAAATATAAAAACTATGAAAAAGAAACGGATATTCGTAAGAAAGGCAACACGAAATCCCAACTGAAATCTATTCCTCGCAAATACGTCAGAAACATGCTATCTGAATGTTACCACAAGCACTAATGCGAATCGTTTGAGTATGCTATCATAAAATCTGCTCAAGAAAAACATTCGTCACCCACCATTTATACAGAAAAGAGAAAGAACACAAATATCTTATGTTCCAGTGAATCCTCCATCCCCCCCCTCCTCTCCCTATGTGTTCTTTTGCGTGGGAGGATAAACAAGGGCTGTGGCCCTATTAGATAAGTGTCCCTGTTTTGTCTAATCTTCCAAGAAGACAAGGGCTGGCCACTAAGGCACCGGAGAAGCCTACGTACGTTTTTCCTGGAATTCGGAAGCCTTTTCAAGAAGGGAGGGGTGGGGGTGTCTGAATGGAAATCATCTTCTACCCACATCGCATTGATCCGGGAAGGAAAGAGGATTTGTTTTCCGGAATCTTCAGCAGACGTCCTAAGCTCCTGGAGCGTAACAACGGAAATTCCGGAATTGCTCTCCCAGGCGTAACGAGGAGAGCTGACACTCCACTTGTTGTTCGGCGTCCCCCGATATTTGGTGGGGAGGGGACACTAATTGAATTCGTTACCATTCGTTGGGGAACTTCTGGAGAGAGGTGACATGATTTTACGTTCGGGATTACAAGTTTGGTACTCGTTTAATTATCAGCCTTCGCCTTATTTGATGGAAATATATTCGTTTTGCTGTTTGGAGACTGGATGAAATGTGACATGTTGTCGTTAACTGCTTTTTTTCCGAGGTTTCTCTAGTGGAAAACATTTGCATCGGTGATTCTGATTTAGTATTTAGGTTTTTTTTTTAAATGTTGCTTCTATATAATTATTTAATTTTGAATAGTTCTTTTGTAGTAGTTTTATTTTTTAGTTTTTGAATGGTTCTAGAGATTTTTTTATTTGAATAAAATGAATAATATGGTTTTGTATTGTTATTGTGGATTTTATTTTAGTTGGAATTTTATCCTGCAGAAATTCTGCTGGCTATTGTGGTTACAAATGATTGGCACATGAACACAAAATAATTTTTAGTTTATAAGATAAAATTTAAAATTAAATTATTGAAAATAAATACGCAGGAAAAATATTATAAAAAGAAATAATAGTTATATGTGTTTAAAGAACTTCTGAATACCTTTTATAAGTTCTTTTTATTTATAGTCAATTTAACAAAAATTAACTAAAATTGATATATTTAGCATTGTTTAAATAAACAAATAATAAAAAAATGTGTGAAAAAATGTACTGTCCAGTATTCTCAAGTGGAAGACATTTGCATCTGTGATTCTGATGCATTTAGATTTTTAAAAATTTTACTTTTTTAATTATTTATTTTTTAATAAGTCTTTTCCGTTCAGATAATTTTTTTGTTTGATTAAAATGAAAAATGTGGCTTTGTGGCGGATGTGGCTTTTGTAGTTTTAATTTTACCCTTGACAAAATTCTGCTACATAACTAAAAATGATTTGCATAGAAACACACAACATTTTTAGTTTATAAGATAAAATTTAAAATTCATTTATTGAAAATAAATACACCGTAGAAGTATTATAAAAAGAAATAATATTTATGTGTGTTTTAAGAACTTCTCCATTCTGTACAATTTCTTAAGTACTTCTGCATTCTGTTCTTTTTATTTATAATTAATTTAACTAAAAGTTAAATAAAATAAATGTATTTAGCCTTGCATATAAAAAAAATAATAAAAAATATGTGAAAATGTACGAAAAAGTTGATAACAATTAAATCATATATAAATTTATGTAACTTTTTCAAGTTAACAAAAAACCCAAAAAATAAATAAATAAAATAAATTCATAATATAAGTAATTATATAATAATAAAACAATTAAATAAATAAATAAATGTGAAAAAAATGTAGTAGTTAAATACAAATAAATTTTCTATTCATATAAATTTAACAAATGCTTGAATAAATTCCTTAAAATATACATCTAACTTTTTCATACAGTTCAATAAATTATGAAAACATAAAATAGAACTTAATTTAAATTGCAAATAAATTTTCTTAGAGCAGATAACATATTTTTTATTTCTTAATGTTTACCATAATTTTACTAAGAAAAAAAAAAAAAAAAAACAGATAATAGCCTTGAGCATACATACAGAAAAAACCGTATTTATAAGAAAGAAACTCATCATTCATATCAAAAGATACAAGCTCTATGGAAAAGAAACGGATATTTTTAAGAAAGGCGATACAAAAACCCAAATTAAATCTATTCCTCAGAAACTGCGTCACAAATTAATCATTTGTCGAAAACCTAAATATGCATTATTTACGCTATGATAATATTTACTATCAAGAAAAACCCGTCATTTATCATTGATACCAAAAAAAACTAAGGGTCTTCAAGCTCTCTGAGAAAGAAATAGATATTTTAAGAAAGGCAATACGAAATCCCAACTGAAATCTATTCGTCGTAAAATACGTCAGAAACATGCTATCTGTATGTAACCACAAGCTTTATTGAAATCGTTTGAATATGCTGTCATAAAATCTGCGCAAGAGAAAACATTCGCCACCCACCATTTATACAGAAAAAAGAAAGGACACGAATGTCTTATGTTCGAGGGAGGGCCTCCACCCCCTCTTCACCCTATGTGTTCTTTTTGCGTGGAGGATAAACAAGGGCTGTGGCCCTATTAGATAAGTGTCCCTGTTTTGTCTAATCTTCCAAAAGCAAGGGCTGGCCACTAATGTACCGTGAAGCCTGCGTACGTTTTTCCTGGAATTCGGAGGCTTTTTCAGGAAAGGGGGGTGGGGGGGGGGGAGAGAAAATCATCTTCCACCCATAGCGCATTGATCCGGGAAGGAAAGAGGATTTGTTTTCCGGAATCTTCAGCTGACGTCCTCCGCTCCTGGAGCGTAACAACGGAAATTCCGGAATTGCTCTCCCAGGCGTAAGGAGGAGAGCCGACGTCCCCTTGTTGTTCGACGCGCCCCGATATTTGGTGGGGAGGGTTGCTAATTGAATTCGTTACCATTCGTTGGGGGAACTTTGGGAGAGGGGTGACATGATTTTGCGTTGGGGATGACAAATTCGGAACTCGTTTAATTATCAGCTTTAGCCTGATTTGATGAAAATGTATTCGTTTTGCTGTTTGGAGACTGGATGAAATGTGACATGTTGTCGTTAACTCCTTTTTTTTCCGAGAATTCTCGAGTGGAAGACATTTGCATCGGTTATTCTAATTTAGTATTTATTTTACATTTTTTTAAAAATGTTGCTCTATTTAATTATTTATTTTTGATAGTTCTTTGCTGTTTAGAGATTTTTTTTTTTTTGAATGAAATAAATAAAATAGCTTTGTGTGGTTAGTGTGGAATTTTGTAGTTGGCATTCTACCGAAATACTGCCTAACTAACCACAAATGATTGGCATAGAAACACAAAATCTTTTTAGTTTATAAGTCAAGATTTAATATTATGTTATTGAAAATAAGTACAAAAAATATTATAAAAAGAAATAATATTTATATTTTTTTGAGAACTTCTCCATTCTGTCGAAATTTTTTTATTTATAATTAAGTGAACAATATATTAGTTTATATAATAAATTAATTTTTTTTTCCATTGCAGCTGGCAAACAGACATGGACGCCTTTGGATGCCTACAAGGGCTGCACCGATGTTACTCACTTTGCATTTCCCAGGGGGCGCGTGTAACTTGAAGATAAGCCACGGACGCGGAGTAACACTGCCACCGCAACCTCTACAAGGACCGGGACCTACGGCTTAAAGTGGATTCCGAACCACTACAACACCCACGGGCAAAGCCGGGATTTGAGAACCCGATACCTATGGTACCGAACGCCAGAGCGCTATCCATTCGGCCATCAGGTCCCATAATATATTAATATATATATACATATATATAATTAATATATTAATTTATTTAATTTAATATATTTCGCATTGTACATAAAAACAAATAATAAAAATATATGAAAATGTCCAATAAAAGTTATATCCATATATATTATTATGTAACTTTCATATACATATATTTAAGTAACTTTTGAAGCTAACCAAAAATTAAATAAAACGAAACAATAAATAAAATAAATTGTTAATAATAATATAATTAAATAACATAATATTAACATTGTTAAATAAATAAATGAGAAAAAATAAATAAAAATGTAGTAGTTAAATACAAATAAATCTACTATTCATATAAATATAAAAAATGCTTGAATAAATTCCTTAAAATATAGATCTAACGTTTTCATATAGTTCAGAAAATTATGAAAATATAAAAATAGGACTAAATTTGAATTACAAATAAATTTTCTCAGAGGAGATCAAATATTTTTCATTTCTTAGTATTTACCAAAAAAAAAAAATAATAGCCTTGAGCATACAAATAAAAAAACAATATTTATAAGGAAGAAACTTATCATTCACCATTCATTTCAAAAGATACAAGCTCTATGAAAAGAAACGAATATTTATAAGAATGGTAACACTAAAAAACAAAATCAAATCTATTCCACAGAAACTACGCCACGAATTAATCATTTGTCGCAATCCTAAATATGCATTTACGCTATGATAATATTTACTATCAATAAAACCCGTCATTTATCAATGATACCAAAAACCCACTAAGGTCTTCAAGCTCTATGAGAAAGAAATAGATATTTGTAAGAAAGGCAATAGGAAATCACAACTGACATCTATTCCTCGTAAAATACATCAGAAATTAATCGTTTATCGCAATCCTAAACATTTATTATTTACGCTATGATACTATTTACAAGGTAGAAAACTCATCCTTCACCATTCATATCAAAAGATACAAACTCTATGAAAAAGAAATAGGTATTTGTAAAAAAGGCAATCAATAGGAAATCTCAACTGAAATATATTCGTCGTAAAATACATCAGAAACATGCTATCTGAATGTGACCACAATCGTTATTTCGAATCATTAGGATATGCTGTCATAAGAACTGCGCAAGAAAAACATTCGTCACCCACCATTTATACGCAAAAGAGAAAGAAAACGAATGTATTATGTTCCAGGAAAGACATCCCCACCCCCTTCTCCCCATGTATTCTTTTGCGTGGGAGGATAAACAAGGGCTGTGACCCTATTAGATAAGTGTCCCAGTTTTGTCTAATCTTCCAAGAAGACAAGGGTTTGCCACTAATGTACCGTGAAGCCTGCGTACGTTTTTCCTGGAATTCGGAGGCTTTTCAAGAAGGGGGATGGGGAAAGGAAAATCATCTTCCACCCACAGCGCATTGATCCGGGAAGGAAAGAGGATTTGTTTTCCGGAATCTTCAGCGGACGTCCTCCGCTCCTGGAGCGTAACAACGGAAATTCCGGAATGGCTCTCCCAGGTGTAACGAGGAGAGCTGACGCCCCCTTGCTGTTCGATGTCCCCCGATATTTGGTGGGGAGGGTCGCTAATTGAATTCGTTACCAGTCGTTGGGGGAACTTTCGGAGAGAGGTGACATGATTTTGTGCTCGAAATGACAAGTTTGGAACTCGTTTAATTATCAGCCTTCACCTGATTTCATGGAAATTTATTCGTTTTGCCGTTTGGAGACTGGATGAAATGTGACATGTTGTCGTTAACTGCTTTTTTTTCCGAGAATTCTTGAGTGGAAGACATTTGCATCGTTGATTCTGATTTTGGTATTTATATTTTTTCTTTAAGAAATGTTTCGTTTATTTAACTATTTATTTTTCGAATAGTTCTTTTTCATATAGTAATTTTTTTTATTTGAATAAAATGAATAATGTAGTGTTGTGGTGTTAACGTAGATTTTATGTAGTTGCTATTCTACAAAAAGTCTGAAAACATTCTGCGAAAAACCACAAATGTTTGGCATAGAAACGCAGAATCTGTTTTTAGTTTATAAGATAAAATTTAAAATTAAATTATTGTAAATAAATACACAGTTGAAGTATTATAAAAAGAAATAATATTTATACGCGGCTTAAGAACTTCTCCGTTCTGCCGAAGTTTTTATTTATAGTTAATCGAACAAAAATAAAATAAAATTAATATATGTAGCATTGTATATATAAAAAAATAGTAAAAGTATATGAAAATGTCCAACGAAAGTAATTAAAAATATCATCAAAGAATCATATATAAATTTATGTAACTTTTTTCAAGTTAACCATAAATTAAAGAAAACAATAAGTAAAGTAAATTGAGGATGTTAATATAATTAAATAATATAATAACTATATAATTAATTATATAATAATAGCATAGTTAAATAAATAAACAAATGTGAAAAAATTAATAAAAATGTATTAGTTAAATACAAACAAATCTGCTATTCATATAAATTTAACAAATGCTGGAATAAATTCCTTAAAAAATATAGTTATGGCGTTTTCATATTGTTCAATAAATTTTGAAAATATAAACATAGGACTAAATTTAAATTACAAATAAATTTACTTACAACACATAAAATATTTTTCATTTCTAAATAATTACAGTAATTTTTGTAAAAAAAAAAAAAAAAAAAAGAAAGAAAACCTGGCATCTGCAATTTATAGAACAAAATAAACTGTCTAAGTTTCATAGAAAAAAAGTAAATATATGTCTACTATAAATTTACAGATAAATATATTCTTCAATAATTGACACTTAATACATCCGTTTTAATGTAATATTAGACACTAAAATCCCAATCCTAGTAAATTAAATAGATGCTTGAATTACCCCTAAAAACAAAACCCAAATAAAAATCTATTCCACAGAAACTGCGTCAAAAATTAATCATTTGTCACAGTCCCTACATTTTCATTAATTACACTATGATACTATTTTTAAAAGGAAGAAAACTCACCATCCACTATATATAAGGAAGACATAGAAAAAAAATAATGTTCCCCAGCTCTATGAAAACGAAATGGATATTCCTAAGAATCTTAATACCAAAACCCAAATAAAATTTATTCCACAGAAACTGCGTCAAAAATTAATCATTTGTCGCAGTCCTAAATTTTCATTAATTACACTATGATACTATTTAAAAGGAAGAAAACTCACCATCCACTATATAGACAAAAAAAATAATGTTCCCCAGCTCTATGAAAACGAAATGGATATTCCTAAGAATCTTAATACCAAAACCCAAATAAAATTTATTCCACAGAAACTGCGTCAAAAATTAATCATTTGTCGCAGTCCTAAATTTTCATTAATTACACTATGATACTATTTAAAAGGAAGAAAACTCACCATCCACTATATAGACAAAAAAATAATGTTCCCCAGCTCTATGAAAAACGAAATGGATTTTCCTAAGAATCTTAATACCAAAACCCAAATAAAATTTATTCCACAGAAACTGCGTCAAAAATTAATCATTTGTCGCAGTCCTAAATTTTCATTAATTACACTATGATACTATTTAAAAGGAAGAAAAACTCACCATCCACTATATAGACAAAAAAAAAATAATGTTCCCCAGCTCTATGAAAACGAAATGGATTTTCCTAAGAATCTTAATACCAAAACGCAAATAAAATTTATTCCACAGAAACTGCGTCGAAAATTAATCATTTGTCGCAGTCCTAAATTTTCATTAATTACACTATGATACTATATAAAAGGAAGAAAACTCACCATCCACTATATAGACAAAAAAAATAATGTTCCCCAGCTCTATGAAAACGAAATGGATTTTCCCTAAGAATCTTAATACCAAAACCCAAATAAAATTTATTCCACAGAAACTGCGTCAAAAATTAATCATTTCTCGCAGTCCTAAATTTTCATTAATTTCACTATGATACTATATAAAAGGAAGAAAACTCACCATCCACTATATAGACAAAAAAAATAATGTTCCCCAGCTCTATGAAAACGAAATGGATATTACTAAGAATCTTAATACCAAAACCCAAATAAAATTTATTCCACAGAAACTGCGTCAAAAATTAATCATTTGTCGCAGTCCTAAATTTTCATTAATTACACTATGATACTATTTAAAAGGAAGAAAACTCACCATCCACTATATAGACAAAAAAAATAATGTTCCCCAGCTCTATGAAAACGAAATGGATATTACTAAGAATCTTAATACCAAAACCCAAATAAAATTTATTCCACAGAAACTGCGTCGAAAATTAATCATTTGTCGCAGTCCTAAATTTTCATTAATTACACTATGATACTATTTAAAAGGAAGAAAACTCACCATCCACTATATAGACAAAAAAAATAATGTTCCCCAGCTCTATGAAAACGAAATGGATATTCCTAAGAATCTTAATACCAAAACCCAAATAAAATTTATTCCACAGAAACTGCGTCGAAAATTAATCATTTGTCGCAGTCCTAAATTTTCATTAATTACACTATGATACTATATAAAAGGAAGAAAACTCACCATCCACTATATAGACAAAAAAAATAATGTTCCCCAGCTCTATGAAAACGAAATGGATATTCCTAAGAATCTTAATACCAAAACCCAAATAAAATTTATTCCACAGAAACTGCGTCAAAAATTAATCATTTGTCGCAGTCCTAAATTTTCATTAATTACACTATGATACTATTTAAAAAGGAAGAAAACTCACCATCCACTATATAGACAAAAAAAAAATAATGTTCCCCAGCTCTATGAAAACGAAATGGATTTTCCTAAGAATCTTAATACCAAAACCCAAATAAAATCTATTCCACAGAAACTGCGTCAAAAATTAATCATTTGTCGCAGTCCTAAATTTTCATTAATTACACTATGATACTATTTAAAAGGAAGAAAACTCACCATCCACTATATAGACAAAAAAAATAATGTTCCCCAGCTCTATGAAAACGAAATGGATTTTCCTAAGAATCTTAATACCAAAACCCAAATAAAATCTATTCCACAGAAACTGCGTCAAAAATTAATCATTTGTCGCAGTCCTAAATTTTCATTAATTACACTATGATACTATTTAAAAAGGAAGAAAACTCACCATCCACTATATAGACAAAAAAAAATAATGTTCCCCAGCTCTATGAAAACGAAATGGATATTCCTAAGAATCTTAATACCAAAACCCAAATAAAATTTATTCCCACAGAAGCTGCGTCAAAAATTAATCATTTGTCGCAGTCCTAAATTTTCATTAATTACACTATGATACTATTTATAAAAGGAAGAAAACTCACCATCCACTATATAGACAAAAAAAAAAAATAATGTTCCCCAGCTCTATGAAAACGAAATGGATATTCCTAAGAATCTTAATACCAAAACCCAAATAAAATCTATTCCACAGAAACTGCGTCGAAAATTAATCATTTGTCACAGTCCTAAATTTTCATTAATTACACTATGATACTATTTAAAAGGAAGAAAACTCACCATCCCTATATAGACAAAAAAAAAAAATAATGTTCCCCAGCTCTATGAAAACGAAATGGATATTCCTAAGAATCTTAATACCAAAACCCAAATAAAATCTATTCCACAGAAACTGCGTCGAAAATTAATCATTTGTCACAGTCCTAAATTTTCATTAATTACACTATGATACTATTTAAAAAGGAAGAAAACTCACCATCCACTATATAGACAAAAAAAATAATGTTCCCCAGCTCTATGAAAACGAAATGGATATTCATAAGAATCTTAATACCTAAAACCCAAATAAAATCTATTCCACAGAAACTGCTTCGAAAATTAATCATTTGTCGCAGTCCTAAGCATTCATTATTTATGCCATATTATTTACATGGAAGGAAACTCATCATCTACCATTCAGACAAAAATACTAATTTTCCCAAACTCTATGAGAAAAAAAATAGATAATTATAAGTATCTCCATACAAAAACTCAAATCAAATCTATTCCTCAGAAACTGCGTTACGAATTAATTATTGTCGCAATCCTAAGCATTCATTATTTACGTTATGACACTATTTACAAGGAGGAAACTCATCCTTCACCCTTCATACCAAAATCAAAAGCTTTATGAAAAAGGATAGTATTGATATATGTAGAATGGCAATACAAAAGCCCAAATCAAATTTATTCTTCGTATTGTTGCAATAGTAAATATTCATTATTCACGCTATGATAATATTTACAAAGAATAAAACTGATCATTCACCCTTCCCTAAAAAAAAAAAAAAACGAGCCCAATGAAAAAGAAATGGATATTTGTAAGTATGTCAATACAAAACCCCAAAACATCTATTCCATGCAATATCCGTCAGAAATAAATCGTTCTTCACAATCCTAAGCATTTATTATTTACGCTATGACACTATTTACAAAGAATAAAACTCATCCTTCACCATTCATACCCAAAAAAAATACGAACACTATAAAAAGAAAATGGATATTCGTAAGAAAGGCAATGGAAAATCCCAACTGAACTCTATTCCTCGTAAAAATACATCAGAAACATGCTATCTGAATGTTACCACAAAGATTATTGTGAATCGTTAGAATATGCTATCATAAAATCTGCGCAAGAGAAAACATTCGTCACATACCATTTATACAGAAAAGAGAACAGAAAACGAATGTCTTATGTTCCAGGGGAGCCATTCCACCCCCTCACCCTATGTGTTCTTTTGCGTGGGAGGATAAACAAGGGCTGTGGCCCTATTAGATAAGTGTCCCTGTGTTGTCTAATCTTCCAAGAAGACAAGGGCTGGCCACTAATGTACCATGAAGCCTGCGTACGTTTTCCTGGAATTCGGAGGCTTTTTCAAGAAGGGTGGGGTGGGGGTGGAAGAAAATCATCTTCCACCCACAGCGCATTGATCAGGAAGGAAAGAGGATTTGTTTTCCGGAATCTTCAGCTGACGTCCTCCGCTCCTGGAGCGTAACAACGGAAATTGCGGAATGGCTCTCCCAGGCGTAACGAGAGAACTGCCTCTCCCCTTGTTGTTCGATGTCCCCGATATTTGGTGGGGAGGGTCGTTAATTGGATTCGTTACCATTCGTTGGGAGAACATTTGAAGAGAAGTGACATGATTTTTGCGTTCGGGATGGCAAGTTTGGGACTCGTTTAATTATCAGCCTTCGCCTGATTTGATGGAAATACATTCGTTTTGCCGTTTGGACACTGCATGAAATGTGACATGTTGTCGTTAACTCCTTTTTTCCCGAGAATTCTGGAGCGGGTCACATTTGCATCGGTGATTCTGATTTAGCATTTAGATTTTTAAAAAAAAATGTTTCTTCTATTTATTTATTTATTTTTGACTAGTTCTTTTTCGTATAATAATTTGTTTTATTTGAATAAAATGAATAATGTGGCTTTGTTGTGGTAATGTGGATTTTTTTGTAGTTGCTATTCTATAAAACAAACACAATATTTTTAGTTTATAAGACAAGATTTAGTATTAAATTATTGGAAATAGTTAAAAAAAATATTATAAAACGAAATAATATTCATATTTTTTAAGAACTTCTCCATTTTGTAGAATTTTTTTTTATTTACAATTAATTTAAAGAAGAAAGAATGAAGTTAATGAAAGTGAATGAAGTTAATGAAATGAAGTTAATTTATTATAAGTTACAATGTTAAAATCTATTATATATATATGTTACAATGTTAAATGTATGTTATATATATATAAAATTGTATCTATAAACAAATAATAAATATATGTGAAAACATACACAAAAAAAGCTAATTGTCATGAAAATCAAAGTGAAAAAAAATTATTAGTTCAATTTAAATAAATCAGATATTCATATTAATTTAACAAATACTAGAATAAATTCCTTAAAATATAGTTCTAACATTTTCACATAATTCAATAAATTATGAAAAATAAAAATAAGATAAAATTTAAATTACAAATAAATTTTCCTAGAATACATAAAATATTTTTGTTTCTTAATATTTAACATAATTTAATAAAAAAAAAAGATAACAACACTGAGCAAATCAAGAAAAACAGCAAATTAATTTGTCTACTTAAAATTTATAGCACTATATCAACATAAATTATATAGTATATGTTTAATAAAGTATAGGCAATATTTATTTTCTTTTGTGGGAAATATATGCAGCGAAACGCACCAAAATAAATTTATACTTTAAAAACAAATTCCAAAAATCTCAAATACAGCATAGTATATATAACTGTGTTTCTAAAGTTAACCGTGATTCGAATTTAATAGACTGAATCCAAATGAAATATCCACAAAGAATATCATTTTTAGTATTCAATATTTCGTGGTAGATAGTATGTTAGGCTATTAAACTAATGAAACTTGGTCCAAGATCTGAATCTAGTCGAAGTTTGGTTCAAGAGTCTATGTTTGTGATGGGCACCCTATTTCCATAAGCCGGAAAGTCTTTGGTCATGGAGGAGGTAAGGAAGATCTTATAAAATGTCCTTTTGGGATATTCATTCCAAATTGTAGTAGCAAAATGCTGGAAAAGGGCAACACACGCTCCCTCCTTCCCTCCATGCTGTACGCCGTACCACATCAATCAATGCCGCATGGACAACCTATCTATCATTATTCTTCAGTTTCAATACATTAATAAAATGTTTATATAACTTTTAATTTTTTATTTAATCCTGTAATAATTTGTCTTTTGTGCTATAGCATTTCCTAGTGTGCAAAAAGACATAGAACTTCGTATTTAAAATATTTTTATAGTTTTATGTGTGTGTATAAATAACAAAATTTCATGAAAAATATTTTAAACGGAGTATTTATTAAATTAAATTTTATTATTTGATGTATTGTTCATTTATTATGGTCTAAAATTGCGTATAACGAAACACAGAGAAGAAAGAATTTTTAAAGATGTATAATGCATAGATTAAAGATCCACCATGCATTTTTCTCGAGAACTATATGGCAGATCACGTACAGAGAAAAAAAAAGAAAAATTTTAAATTAATTTTACTCGAGATGTGTGACAACAGTAGAGTGTTCCATCATCGTTTTAAAAATTATAAGTTGGTTAGTTGTAATTTAGGCTTTGCGTTGTAGAAAAGAAATGTTCTCCTTTATTTTCTTCAACCTCTCTGAATTCTAACATTTCAGTAATTATATTCACCTTACGTTCACCATTTTTGGAAGTACAAAATTCTAATTTCGTGAAGGTTTTAAAGTTGCAGATTACGCGAAATTTAATTAACATCATTATGTCTTCAACGGCGAATATACCCATACCTGGCTATAATCTGTATTCACAGGAAATATGGTTTCATACTTGTCTATAAGTATAAAAACAGTAAATAAAAACCAATGTTTGTTAGTTAATATTATCATCAAAATGATAACAATTGCCAGTATTTATCTTAATACTTATAAAAATGAAGGAATAACTTCAGGAATAATTTTCCATAAATACAAATCAATAATATAAGAGGTTAATAACGAATAATAAAATCACTAATAGAGAGGTTTTATAACGAATCAAATTTCTAAAAAATTACTTTAAAAAAACTCTCACCATTTTTTCTTTTATTTCAAAATAATATTTTCAAACATTTTATCCAAAAGATTTCGTTTGTATAAATAAATTACTATCCAAATACAAAAGAAAATAATTCAAAAGAGAGTATTACGGTATTTCCTCATTAACTCTGAAAGAAAAATGAAGACGTTACATACCTTGAACATTATGAAACAAGATTGCTGCATTAGTACCATGTATCATGTTGACCGCAGAATGAGTGGTGGTTTAAAATACATATTCATAGAATCATACACCTATGACAAAGAAAGAAATAAGTTTTTGCAAGAATTGACCTCATTACATCAACTATAAATATCATTTAAAAGAAAGTTATAAAATACTCTGGAAATAATGAGTATATCCTAATGTATCTTTACCCTTCCATTGATTATTTGTAATTTTGTACACTTTGTGATTTATTGCAAATTTCTACACTTTTGTAATTAATTGTAATTTTCTACAATTTTGTGATTTATTGTAATTCTCTACATTTTTGTGATTTCTCAAATATTCATTATTCACGCTATGCTACTTTTTACCAGGTAGAAACTGATCATTCAACATTCATACCAAACGCAACAGGCTCTATGAAAAACAACAAGCCCTATGAAAAAGAAATGGATATTTGTAAGAATGTCAATACAAAAACCCACATGAAATCTATTCCTCGTAAAATACGTTAGAAATTAATCGTTTGACACAATCCTAAGCAATTATTTACGCTATGATACTATTTACAAGGAAGAAAACTCATCATTCACCATTCATACCAAAAGATACAAGGTCTATGAAAAAAAAAAAAAAGAAGATATTCGCAAGAAAGGCAATAGGAAATCCCAACTGAAATCTATTCCTCTTAAAATACGTCAGAAACATGCTATCTGAATGTTACCATAAAGCCTTATTGTGAATCGTTAGAATATATCATAAAATCTGCAAGAAAAACATTCGACACCCACCATTTATACAGAAAAGAGAAAGAACACAAATATCTTATGTTCCAGGAGCCCCCCCGTCCCTCTCTGTGTTTTTTTGCGTGGGAGGATAGGGCTGTGGCCCTATTAGATAAGTGTCCCTGTTTTTATCTAATCTTCCAAGAAGACAAGGGCTCGCCACTAATGTACCGTGAAGCCTGCGTACGTTTTTCCTGGAATACGGAGTTTTTACAAGAAGTGAGGGGGTGGAAGAAAATCATCTTCCACCCACAGCGCATTGATCCTGGAAGGAAAGAAGATTTGTTTTCCGGAATCTTCTGCTGACGTCCTCCGCTCCTGGAGCGTAACAACGGAAATTCCGGAATTGCTCTCTCTCCCAGGCGTAACGAGGAGAGCTGACGCCCCCTTGCTGTTCGATGTCCCCCGATATTTTGGGGAGAGGGTCGCTAATTGAATTCGTTACCATTCGTTTGGGGAACTTTCGGAGAGAGGTGACATGATTTTTGCTTTCGGGATGACAAGTTTGGGACTCGTTTAATTATCAGCCTTCGTCTGATTTGATGGAAGTGTATTCGTTTTTGCCGATTGGAGACTGGATGAAATGTGACATGTTGTCGTTAACTCCTTTTTTTCCGGGAATTCTCGAGTGGAAGACATTTGCATCGGGGATTCTGATTCAGTATTTAGATTTTTGTAAAAAAAACGTTGCTTCTGTTTAATTATTTATATTTGAATAGTTCTTTTCCGTTAAGAATTTTTTTTTTTTTTTTTTTTTTTTGAATAAAATGAAGAATATAGTTTTTTGGTTGTAATGTGTTTTTTTTTTTTTTTGTAGTTGGTATTTTTACAAAATGTGTGCCAAAATTCTGTTAAATAACCACAAATGATTGGCATAGAAACAAAAAAAAAAATCCTTTTAGTTTATAAGATGAGATTTAAAATTAAATTATTGAAAATAAATTTCCAATAAATTATTATAAAAAGAAATATTATATTTTTAAAGAATTTCTTCTTTCTGTAGAAGTTTCTTTTTGTTGATAGTTAATTTTAAAAAACTTAAATACAGTTCATATATTTAGCATTGCATCTATAAACAAATAATAAAAATATGTGAAAATATCTATTGAAAGTTATCATATACATTATTATGTAACTTCCTATAAAACATTATGTAACATTCATATATAAATTTATTTAAATTTTTCAAGCTAACCAAAAATTTAAAAAAAAAATCAATAAAGTAAATTGATAATAATAATATAATTAAATTATATGATAATAATATAATTAAATAATATGATAATAATATAATAAAATATAATTAAATAATATATTAATTATATAATTTATATAATGATAGAATATTTAAAAAATTAAAAATTGTGGAACAATTAATAAAAATATATTAGTTAAATACAAATAAAGCTGCTATTCATATAAATTTAACAAATGTTGGAATAAATTCCTTAAAATATAGATTTAACGTTTTCATATAGTATATATTGAAAATATAAAAATAGGACTAAATTTAAATTACAAATAAATTTTCTTAGAACACATAAAATATTTTTCATTTCTTAATATTTAACGTAATTTTATCAAAAAAAAGAAGAGAATAATACTGATCAATGAAAAAATAAACAGAAAATCAAATGTTCATGCTAAAATTTATAGCACTATATCAGTGGGAAAATATAATATATGTTTAATAAAGTATAAGCAATATTTATTTTCTTTTTGCGTTAAATATATGCAGCGAAACACATCAAAAGAAAATTTATACTTTAGAAACAAAGTCATAAAATCTCATATGCAGTTTCCATAGTAAATTTAAAAGTGATTGTTAATTTCTATGGATAGCGTATAATCTCGTAATTTAATAGACTGAATCCAATTTAAATATGCATAAAGAATATCATTTTTTCTATTCAACACTTTGTGGTTTATGATAGATAGTGTGTTAGGCTATCAAACTAAGGAAACTTGGTTCAAAACCCGGCAAGTGCAAGCTTGGTGCAAGATCAGAATGAAGTCGAAGCTTGGTCCAAGACCTGAATTAAATGTCCATGTTGGTGATGGGCACTATATTTCCATAAGCCGGAAAGTCTTTGGTCATGAAGAGGTAAAGAAGATCTTATAAAATGTCCTTTTGGGATATTCCTTCAAAACTGCAGTGGCAATATGATGGAACATGGCAAAAATACGCTCCCTTCATTCCTCCATGCTGTACCACATCTATCAATGCTGCATGGACAACATATACATCATTATTCTTCTGTTTCAATACATTAATAAAATGTTTATTTTTTAAATTTATTATTTAATCCTGTAATAATTCTTTCATGATATAATAATTTTCAAAAAAAAGTATTTAAATAGTACAAAAAAGTTTTAGAACTTTGTACTTATAGTTTTATGTGTGTGTATATATATATATACTATAAACTCCAAAATTAAAAAAAAAAAAAGTTTTAATCGGAATCTTTCTGAGATTCTAAAAATAAAAATAATAAAAACGTTTTTATTATTAGATGTATTTATTACGGTTTAAAATTGTATTGTTTGAAATATGTATTCATACAATATATTTGTATATATTGTATGAATTCATATATTACTATTATTAATTCATTATATTCATACATAATACTTATTTGTATATATAGACAAAATATGTAAAACAGTGAATAAGGACAATTTTTGTTAGTTAATAATACTAGCATTAATGTAATAATTAATTGTATCCATTTTAATATATGTAAAATGAAGAATAACTTTCAGGATTATAAACTTTCATAAATACAAACAATAATATATTAGATTTTATAACAAATCAAAATTCTATAAAAAAAAAACTATCAACATTCTGCTTTTATTTAAAAATGATATTATCAGGCATTTTATGCAAAAGTTTTCATTTGTGTAAATAGATTACAACCAAAATTCAAAAGAAAATAATTCAAAGGATAGGATTCTGTATTTCTTCATCAGCTCTGAAAGAAAAGGAAGACGTTGCATATCTTGAACATTATGAAACAGGATTTCTAAATCTGCAAAATTAGCTCTCTGTATCATGTTGACTGCATAATGAGCGGTGGTTCAAAATACATATTCACAGAATTATACACGTATGACGAAGAAGGAAATAAGTTTTTGTAAGAATTCACCTTATTACATCCACTATAAATAGTATTTTCAAGTAACTTGTATTATACTCTGGAAATAATGAGGAATTAAATTGTTATCTGTATAGTGTTTTCTGTAAGGGGATTGCATTTCACCTCCTAACGCATCTCTATCATTCTATTGATTTATTGTAATTTTTGTAAGCCTTTGTGTAATGTTGTGTTTCCTTCATAATGTAGTTTGTAAGACTTTCCTCTCAAGGGCGTTTTTCGAAGAAACTTTTTTCTTGCAAAAATTAAACATATTGCTTTCAATATAGATCCAAGCAATGGTGATTATTTCGTTGCGACAACTAAATAGACGCAAATTATTTTATTCAGAATCTCGTATCTGAGGTGTAGCATTTTTTCCAAGGGAAGAGCTACAGCATTTCTGTTCCCAGGCAAAAGGAATATACATTATTTAACAAGCGCATAATAACAACATATGACTCAAATATGACAGCACATATCAATGTTGTTGATAATGAGACCTCATGGAATTAGCCATTGTCTGATCCAGCTTCACAACAATTACAGATGGGATATGGGCTATGCCATGAGTTGTTGCCCCGCGATTAGCGATAGACCGTGAGTTGAGGAAGTGTCGACTCTAATGAGAAGTGAGGGAAGCTGACTCCAGCTCTTGACGAATTTTCTTAAAGAGATATTTGGGGAGAAGGAGAGGAAGAGTGTTCTGTGAAGGTATTGTTTTATTCTTTTCCTGCAAATTGACTTTACTCTTTTTCTGTAAATTTCATGTATCACGGCGTGTGACAATTAAGGTATGCTGCAGAAAGAATGTATTGATTTGTCGTAGACTCGAGAACTCTCAAAATCTCTAACCTTGGAGTAAACTGCATTTATGAATCTAATTTATATTATTTTTTTAATTTTCGTTTCTTTGAAAATAGAGTTCTGTATATATATATATATATATAATACTTATCAATAAAAATTAAAGCGTTCCCATGAACCTGAAAGTGTCCCTCTTCTTGAAGCCGTTATAGATCTAGTATTGGCCGAGACGTTACGGCTGGATTGGAATAAGCGTGTTAAGACTAGTTTGCATGCACCAGTTTTTTGTTGTTGACTACTTGTCTTCAACGAGTATTTAATTTTTCTTCATATCTTTTCTTTTCTTGATTGAATTTTTTACCAACCATTATAAAAATGGCATGATGAAGGAATATGAGAAATATTTAAAAGATAATTTGTTATTGGAAATTTGGGGGACTGAACTCTATAGATAAAATTTATGCAACTAAAGTGCGTTTGATAAAGAATAAAGAAAAAAATACACCACAAATGTGGTAATACAAATCTAATTGATAGAAGAAAATATGTAATCGCCATACAGAACCATCTTAAATACAATGTATTAGTGTATTGGATCTTAGTGTTAAGTGCAATCTCTAGGAAAGCACAAGTATAAAGTGAGGCATTTCCTACCAATATAAATTATATTATATCTAATTAGATGAAATTAAGGAAAATAAATAAAATATGATATATAACATATAACACACAAATATTATTATTCAAATATTGTTAGTTTTAAATAATTAATAGGACACCTGATAACCTAGTGACTTGCTCTCACTACCACAAGTTTCGGCTTCAAGTAACAACGGTGCTATTCTTGTGGCTCCGAATTCACCTTAAAACCGTAGGTCTCGGTCCAGTATGAACACAGAGCGTTGGGCGTAGAACTGATAATTCTATCCTGTAAAAAGAAAACATCCCATGCATTTGAATCTCCCAGTAGGCTGACGGCCTTGACCCACCATGGGGCTGTTGCACCATTGTTAAAGAAGAAGTTATTAATAAATATCAGTAACCAATTAAAATTGACTAATTGGTAAGGAATTTATAATTTTAGTTTAAAAACATTAATATTCCCTTCATAATATTAATGTTTATAAACTTATTAAACATTAATATTCCCTTCATAATATTAATTTTTAAAAAAATAAATAACAGCTGTTATTTATTTTTTATATGTTTTCATAGTTATTATTTGATCACAAACCGAAACGAAAAACAAAAAAGATTAAAAATCGCAATTTCTTTTATAACAATGTATTTAATTATTCATATGTTTTCATTATTATTATTAATCGCAAACCAAAATAAAATACGTCTTATAAACCTAAAAACAGTCGTCCATCAGACGAGAAAACAAGTCTTAAAATCCGACTAGTTATTCCATTAATGACCTATGACTTTAAAATTTGTCAATAATTTTTTTGTCATTAGAAAATTAAATATTTGTAACTATTCGAAATATTTTAAATATTATTGTTATATTGTAAGTAACAATATTATTAATCTGAACATTTTAGTTAGGAATTTTTAAAAAGCCTTAATATCCATATATTGCTTATTCAAATTAACATCAAATTTTCTATTGACATATACAAATTCAAATCATTTTCAAACTCGCTATTCGTTCGTCAATAATAAATAAATAATGCATGAACCTACTATTTATTTATTGCTAATGCAAATCAACATATTTTCTATTCATGTATTAATAATACATATCAACATCAAATCTGCTATTTGTATAATGACAGTATAAATCAATATAACAATGTTATATTATTTCGTGATAAAAAAATGTCGAAGGAGGTTCAGCAGGATTTTTGTGGATAAAGAGCAGGCCCAGGGCAATTCTGGCATTAAGTCACTGTTTTCTAATACAATGCAATAAAGCATTTATCAAAAATGCAATTGAAATGCAATAGAAATTATTATATTAAATACAATAGAAATTAATTGTAATTAGTACATTCTTAGTAATACTCCTTCCTTTATGCAAAACTAACTATACAATTTTATTACGAACAATCGGACATTACAGGCAATCATGAAGAGGAGGACATTGCCCCTCCCCGGAGAACTTTCGGGTTAACTGCCCATATTCTTATATCGCATGAGAGAAAAAACGGAAAATTCCCATAACACCACTCTCTATCTGTAGGCTGCCTGACTGTTGATTTGAGACATTTACAAGTTTGACAATCACCTCTGATTCTCAACGTTTATTTGAATTCAGTAACTGCAACGGACTCAGCAAACTGGTTCAAATAGGAAGCCACGCAAATTAGCTGGCATGTTACTGAACTATTATAATAAAGAATTATATTAATTCATGATTTTCCTTTGTTTTGAACAAAGACATGCAATTGCCATTATTTCTGCTCTTTTTTAGTGTTAATGAATTAAGTTTCAATTTTATAGCAAATTAAATAACAAAAAGTAATTTAAATTTAACTTTCTTTTATTTTGCCAACTTATTAAAAAATTTACAAACAATGCACCAAAAATAATAATTTAGCTTTCTTAATATTTAAATATGTTTCATTCATTTCATATCGATAGAATTTCAACGCTAAAGTACAATCATGTCCATAAAGTCAGGATAAGCGATTTTCAAACGAAGAAGGAAACCAAGAAGGGAAAAACTTCATTATCAATTCTATTTCTATTACCACACCATGCAGGGACGTCTATTAAACAAAAAAGGCAAAAGAGCAAAAGAAAAGATGCTATATGTTTGACATAATTAATAAAAGGTACGATTTTTTATTCCGGCTGGAAATTTCAAAAGGAACCTATTACAAAACCTGAGAAGTATATAAACATGCGTTGAGTATGATCTGGTTAATATAGATATGTCTCCCGGACGATGCAATACAGGCCTTACAACTTTCGAGCACTGAGTATCAAATTATCAATCTCGGATCTTGGGGAATATTACACCATTCATCAAGCAATGCCCTCCGAAGTTTTCCGGTTGACAGGAGGGGTTGACGGGCTGCATTCGTCTGCCAAGCATATCCCACACATGCTCTATTGGATTCAAAGTCCGGTGAGTATGCTGGCCAAATACATACGGGTGATATCCTCCAATTGAAGGCATTCGTCTACAATGTTTTTGCACGGTGAGGACGGGCGTTGTCCTCCATAAACAGAAATTCAGCACCCATGGCGCCCTTCGAAACAAATGTACATGTTGTTCCAGAATGGCATCCCGATAGATGGCGACGCGTCATCGTTACACACTGAACATGCAGGTCAGTTCTGGAAACCAAGAATAATTCATCTCCAATGACATCCTGCAGAGGTGTTTTCTTGGTGGTAACGGGTACCTGGCGCTTTCCATATGAAAGTCCAAGAGAATCAGACTGCAACCAAACCTTGACTCGTCGGAAAACATCACACCAGACCACTGTTGCGGTGTCCACAATGGTGGCTCTGTGCTAAGAGATTAATCACGAGACAGTTGCGAGTTTGCGGTAAGTGAAACATCTGACAGACCCTACGAGCATATAGACCAATGTGTCCTAAGTGTCTGTACACGGTCTGCCTTGAAACTGTGTCGTACCGGTAGCTGAAGAGAGCTGACGAGACAGGTCTGATGCTGTGCTCCGTCTGTTCCTTTTTGGCAGTAATTGCAAAATACCGGTCCTCATTCGGCGTT
This sequence comes from Caerostris extrusa, assembly GCA_021605095.1. Taxonomy (NCBI): domain Eukaryota; kingdom Metazoa; phylum Arthropoda; class Arachnida; order Araneae; family Araneidae; genus Caerostris; species Caerostris extrusa. The sequence goes on from BPLR01012695.1 coordinate 51,934, forward strand.
GTAACTCGGGGTCGACCTGTGCTGTAACATCTACTCACATTGCCATCATCTTGGAATCATTGCCGAAGCCCGGAGCTGACACTCTGGGCGATTCCAAGTTCCTCGGATACTTCCAGCTGGGTACGTCCACATTACAGTCGTCCGATAATTCTACCACGTAAAAATCATCCAAATGCTTCCTTTGTGCCATAACTATGCGGTTTTTGCACTGAAAGGCTTTCAAAGCGCTTGTGAACAATTTTACTTCGTTTGCCACCCTTCCTTATATACCCTCTTACACTCCCGTCATTATTCGTCATTATGACGTACTATCTCGTCATTATGACGAAGATCTAACACTCAATGGCCAATAACGAGAAATAAATGAAAATATTTACAAAACATTATTAAAAAGAAGAATTTTACAGTTCATATATTGCTGATTCTTTACCTTTATCGTTTAAAGATTTTGTAACATACTTTTTTGGACAAGTGATTTTCTACTGTATAATTCTAAAAATACTAAATATTCTTACATGTGCCATTTCTTCAGCACTTTACCATTTAATTTAATTTTACCATAATATATTTCAATAAATTTAGAGATGTGTTATTTTCAACACATCCTTAATTTAATTTTTCTACTTTATTCTTCATCTACATAATAAAAGTGCCAAACATACAATTATTAACATAAGTAAACACACAGAAGCAAAGGAAAATATTTACATAACAATATTAAAAAAAAGAATTACAGAATTTCAGCTTTGATATAAGGCAATAATATATATAAATTTTTGACAGGTTCGATTATGTAATTCGAAAAATTTTAAATATTCTCACATGGCGCCAGTGTTTCTAAAAAATATTTGTCTACCTTTCATATTTATTGAAAAGAAAATATAACTTGTTTGTACTTATATTTAGAGATGACTTATTTTTGCAACTCTTTTTAGTTTAGTAGCTTGGATTTTAAATTTAATTTTCTTTTTTTTTCTTCTACATAATATAGTACCAAAGATATAAGAAAAATTTCTATTTATTCTTAGTAATCATACAAAAACCTAGAGATTAATAACTAAAACGGGAACAGTTTAAAATGAGTTTAAATTTTTCCTTCTTACCGTTTACTTTAGAAATAGTCACACCTATTTTTACCCAAACTTTTAATAATGGGTAATTTGGAACGCATATTATTTAGACATTACGATGCAGTTTCAAGTTCTGAGAAGAATGGCGTTCTTTTCCCGGAAATCCCCAAATTTTAATAAATAAATATTCCCAGTCCAAAAGCAACAGAATTTTATTAAATACTGAACAACTGCTTCGTTCTTGTTACGTTTTTATGCAATTGAAATTTGTGTTGCTTTGCTCGGCAAAATTCCCCTTTGGTATGTGAGGTTGTAACTTTCTGTTCCATTTCGCATTCTGCAGTTCGGCAACATGATGCAAGCGACATAGTCTTCCATAAATTTAAGAGGGTTTCAATGTATTTTACCACGTTGTTCACCAGCATACTTTGGACATTAATATATAAGATAGCCTTTGCAAAAGCTGGAATTCATTGAAATAGAAAAAACAGGAGTAGTACGGTTGATTGTGCTACTCATGCTTTATCATCTGTAAAGCCACAGATTTTCATTTATATTCTGCAATCGTGAGTAACATAGGTTTTAGCATAAATGTGCACAAAATATTCTCCTTAACAACCAAACTGGATATTTGATGAAAAGTTTCTTCATACTTTTAAATTTCGATTGATTCTTGTATTATTCATTACTGTGCAGTCCCTGCCCAAATTTATTGGTTTACGATTTGTTTTGGTATATTTTGATTTAACTGTAATGTATATAAATATAAATAAATCTTTCGATCAGATTGGTCTATTTGTATTACAAGCATCAATGTTTTGTGACATTAAAACATTAATAGGATGTTTTAGTCCCAATTAATGCTTAACACAAGAAAAGCCTTCTAATAAAATGTTTATAGATGTTTGATCTTAATGTAGTCTTATTAATGTCTAATAATGTTTGATCTTAATGTAGTCTTATTAATGTCTAATGTTTGATCTTAATATAGTCTTATTAATATATTTAATAAATATTTTGATTTTAATGTAGTCTTATTAATGTCTAATAATGTTTGATCTTAATGTAGTCCTATTAATTTTTGGTCCATTTAATAAAATAAAAAATATCTGCTGGCTCCAGAGGCAAGCAGAATTTTATTAAATCCACAGAACAACTCGATTCGTTCTCGTTGTATGCTTTGCCCCGATGGAAATTTATGTTATTTTAAACGGCAGAATTCCCCCTCGGTACGCGAGGTTGTAACTCTTCGTTTCCATTTCGCATTTTTACAGTTTGGCACTTTATGATACGAACTACTTCATGGTTCTGCTGCAAATTTAAGAGGTTACAAATGTTTTCTAATGCGCGTTTCTTTGTGGACAAACCTAAATGTTGAAAAAAGATAGAATTCAGAAATAGGAAAACTAGGGTTTCAGTGCTGGGCTACTCATGCTTTATACATCTGTGCGACCATTTCAAGCATATTAAATTTTGAGGTAACATATGTTCTTCATATAAATATACTGAAACAGTTCTCTCAAGCGCTTGTTTGGATATTTAAACGAAAGGAATTTGTTAAATGTTTTTTTAAATTTACAGTCAATTCTTTAATTATTCTATTACAATAGTATGACCCAAAATTAGTGGTTACCCGCATTTCGGTTTTGCATTTGGCATTAAAAAACGAGTGTCTGTAATGCAACACAAAATGTTTTTAATCAGATTTATCTATTTTATCGATAATTAACGCCAGTAAACATGAAACAAAAACACCAAAAGCTATATTAAAAGAAAAGTACACATTTCAAAAATTTCAGTATTGATATGAAGTTCTTTGCGCTATCGTTTTTTTTGGACAGCTATTTCGATTATATAATTCAAAATATTCTTAATATTCTCACATGTAAATGTTTCTGAAGAAAATCATTTATTTTACCGCTTTTTTATTTAATAAAAAAATTTGCATCATTTTATTTGTAAATTTTAATGATAATGACTATTTTTCAACTGATCATAATTTATCTTTTATTCCAATTTTAAATTTAATTTTCCTTTTCTTCTACCATAAATATTATACATACAAATATTTCTTTGTTTAATCATACTAAAAACCTACAGGTTGGTAACTAAAATAGTAGGGGTTTTAAAATGAGCTTTAAAATTTTTCTTCTTACCATACTTTTAATAAGCAACTCAAAGAAACAGTATACCTATTTTTATCCAAACTTTAATATGCAAGTAGATAATTTTGAACGCATGTTATTTACATATTACGATGCGGTTAAGTTCTGAGGGCGAAAGTGTTTTTCGGGTCCCAAATTTTAATAAGGTAATATCTCAGTCAAGGCAGCAGGAATTTTATTAAATCCGCAGGTTTCCAACTCTTCGTTCATTTACGTTTTATTACCAAATAGAAATTTATGTTATTTTTAGCTCAGCAGAATTCCACCTAAGTGCCGAGGCTGTAACTCACTTTGGTTCCATTTCACGCATTCTGCTGTTTGGAGAATATACTACCATTATGAGACTCACACTTCCACAGTCTGCTGCAAATTTAAGGGTTACAAAGTTTCTGGTATGTTTTTCTCTGTGGACTATCATCTAAATGTTGTAAAGATAGAATTCGGAATAGAAAAATAAATAGTGCCAGTATTTGATTGTGCGAGCTCATGCTTTATACGTCAGTGCATTGTTTTCGTTGTATGTTAAATCATTGATAGCATAAGATCTTCGCATGATATACTGAACAATTTTCTAACTACTTTAGGATATTTGATACGATAAAATAGTTTATTAAATACTTTTAAATTTCCCTAAATTAAGCTGTTTGCATTTATTTATATTTTTGTACAGTCCTATCCAAAAATTATTAGATTTATGATTTATTTTTGGTGTTGTATATTTAAATACTGTAATTTCTATCTTCAAACAATCTTTTTCAATCAGGTCTGGTCTAATTTATTATTCATCAATGTTTGTGACATTAAAGCATTAATAGGATGTTTTGTTGAAATCAATGCTTAACACAAAGAAACATTAATAAAATGTTTTATTGATGTTTGATCTTAAATATGGAGCATAGTAATGTCTAATAACGATTTGATCTTAATGTAGTCCTTTTAACTTTTGGTTCTATTAAGAGATTGTGATAGTTTTATTAGATTATTCAACAGGATATCATTTGATTAGCAGGACGGCCTCATACCTTAATGGATTTTTTCAGTTGTCATTGTACGTGGTAGCCCAGATATTTTTTCTCTGTTTTTTTCATTATCTGGCTGTTTAGGAATAGTATTTTAGCATTAGCGTGTTTACTTTAAAACTAAATAAAATTATTTAGCTTTATAAGGGGTGGGAAATGTTCTAGTTACGTTTTTAAAGGAAAATGGAAATTTATGTTAATTTAACTCAGTAGATTACCTGTGAGCACTGAGAGGGGTTAGCAACTCTTCTGTTCCATTTCGCATTCTGGTTGGCACCACTATACCGAGCTACTTTATAATCTAACACAAATTAGAGTTACTAAGAAAGTTTTCTGGTATGTTCTTCTTTCATATTGGACTAATATCTAAATATTTTTAAAAAATATAGAATTCAGGAAAAAAAATGTTGAAGTACAGTTTGGTTGTGCTACTCATGCTTTATACACTCCTATTATAGTGTTTTCATTTGCATATTAAATTGTGAGTAACACCAGTTCTTCGCGTAAGCATATAAGTTTCTGTCTAACGGCGACAAGATAAGTACACCCAGCTCAGAAAAGATTATAAGCTAATCACTTTTAAATTTTGATTAACTCTTTGCCATGTATTATGTTGCTGTGAGTAACTGACCAGTCTATTAGTTGCACCTGCTTTTTTTGCATTGATATGTATTTAAGTTTATGTATATAATGTAACAGAAATTTTATTTAATCAGAATTTTTTATTTTCTTATCAATAATTAACTTAAGTAAACATATAAAAAGACAGAACACATTTACAAAACTATGTTAAAAGAAATTAATTTCAATGAACAGTCTATGGCGTTATTTACCTTTATCAATTTAAAAGGGTTTTCTAATATACATTTTTGATGTGATTTTCAGTTTATTTACAATTAAAAAATATTAAATATTCATGACCAGTGTTTCCCAAAAAGTCATTACATTTATCTTCTTATATGGCCAAAAAAGAAAATACAACTTATAGGAGTTTTCAAATAATTTAGTGATAAGTTCATTTTGAACATCAATTCATTTAGCTGAAAGTTTGGTTTTTAATTAATTTTCTACTTTTTTTCAGCCAGCTCTGCCACATATAAATACCAACCATACAAATATTTCCAGACAACTTGCCAAATCATGTTAATAACCTGCCAGTTAATAAATTAAAACAATAAGCAAGTTTTAAAATGAAGTTTAAAACTTTTACTTCTTCGTTACTTAATAAGCAACTCAACGATAGTCACACCTATTTTACTCAAGCTTTAATACTGAGTAGATAATTTTGAAAGCATGTTATTTGGGTGATACGTGCAGTTTTGAGTTTTGAAGAACGAGGTTTTTCCTGTCCCAAATTTTAATAAAATAAATATCTCAGTTCAGGCACAAAAGGTACATTAAAATCACAAAAAGTCCTTCTGGTTTTCGTTCTCGTTTGTGCAAGTGGGCATATTCTTTTCCGGCTCGCTCCGAATTCCCATAGTAGCGAGGTTTGTAACTCGCTGAGTTCCCATTTCGCATTCACCACAAAGTTTACCTTATGGGCGATGAGAACTACTTTATAAGCCTGTTGCAAATTTTAGAGGTTACAGATGTTTCCTGAATTTGCGTATTTCCCCATGGACTAATATCTAATTGTTGCAAAAGACGAAATTCGAGTAGAAAAATAAATAGTGCCAGTATTTGATTGTGCTACTCATGCTTTATACGCCAGTGCTTGTTTTCATTGCATATTAAATTGTGAAGTAACATAAGATCGCATAAGTATAGTGAAACATACTTTCTAACAGCACATTGGATATTTGATGGAAAAAGTTTCTTACAAATACTTTTAAATTCTGGTTAACTCTTTATTTATTTTATTATTGTACAATCCCTGACCAAATTATAATAATATATCATTTAAATGAAATGTATGTAATATAACACAAACTTTTCAATCATATTGGTCTATTTGTATTACAGCCTCCAATGTTTTTGTGACAAGAAAACATTAATATATTTTGATCTTATTAATGTTTATTTGTGTTAATTTTTTTTAATCTTTTTAATTTTTAATGTAATCCTAAATTTTTTTGGTCCTATTAATGTCTATTAATGATTTATTTTAATGCAGTCCTAATTATATTTGAGTCCTCTTAATGTTTATTAATGTTTGATTTTTAATGTAGTCCAAATAATGTTTTGGTCCAATTAATGTTTATTAATGTTTGACCTTAATGTAGTGCTTTTTTAACTTTTGGTCTTATTAATGACTATTATATTTAGTTAGATTTAATTAACAGGATCTCCATCAGTCACATATCCTCATACGTGTGGAAAGAACTCGCGGAAGACTGAGGGAATTTTCAGTTGACTTTCCATGTGGTGATAGATGATTTTTTCTCTGTTTTCATTTATCTGGCTGTTTAAGAATAGTATTTTTTGCTAAAGTGTGTTTACTTTTATAAATAAATTAAATTGTTTAGTATTATAAGGGTGAAAATGTTGCAAAGATAAGAAATTCTCGCACTACTCGTTTTTTTTCCGAAAACGAGTAGTACGAGAATTTGATTGTGCTACTCATGCTTTATACATCTATGCTTGTTTTCGTTGCATATAAATGTCGTTGTTGTGGATTAAAATTGTTGCTTATTAATGTGAAGTAACATAAGTTCTTCGACATAAGAGCACATAAAATATTTGATGAAAATCTTTTCTTAAATACTTTTAAATTTTGATTAATTCTTTATTTATTCTATTAATGTACATTTTCTAACCAAATTATTAGTCGCACCTGATTTGTTTTGGTATATACCATTTAAATGTAATATTAGCAATATAACAAAAATATTTTTTCAATCAGATTGGTGTATTTGTATTACAACATCAAAATTTTGTGGCAGGAAAACACATAGGATGCTTTGGTTTTATTATTGATTCTTTGTGTTAATGTTTATTTGTGTTTTGATCTTAATGTAGTCTTAATTATTTTTTGGTCCTATTAATGTTATAAATGTTTGATCTTAAAGTAATACTATTAATTTTTAGTCATATTAATTTTTATTAATGATTGATCTTAAGGTAGTTCATTTAACTATTTGGTTCTTTTAATGTTTATTAATGTTTGTTTTTATTTTGTTAGATTTAATTAACTGGATCTCCGTCGGTCACATGACCTCATGCATGTGGAAGGAGCTCTTGGAAGTCTGTGGGATTTTTCAGTTGACTTTGTATGTGGTAATATAGAATTCTTTTTTTCTGTTTTCATTTATCTAGCTGTTTAGGAACAGTTTTTTTATCATTAAGAGCGTTTACTTTTTAAAAATAAATAAAGTTGTTTGGCTTTATAAGGGTGAAAATTGTGACCAAATAAATCCCTTGAAAGATCGCTGAGTTGAAAGCTTTGCTTAAATCGAGAGAAAAATGCAACTTCTTGATCATTACACATATCAAAATCCTTTATGAGACGTATAAAATACTGAACATTCTGTCGCCTGAAAAAGACAAAATGTAGTTGGAAATCCATATTGACATCAAAGTATAAACATTGCTTGGAAGAAAATTTATATTAATCAATTTGACACAGTAAAGCTAATAAAATCTGATCTTGAAAATAGTAGTATTTCTACATCAGAGAGTGACCTATAAGGCTAGATCTTGTGAAATTGATTTTCAAGGAAAGCAGACCAACCCATAAACACAAGGTAACTTCATACATGAAATCCAAACGTTTGAAAATGAAAAAGAGCATCAAAAACTAAGATCTGGAATTCTGAAAGTCAACAAATGTTAATTTAGGATTCATGCTCATTTTTATGAATCTAGTGCTGTTTACTTTTTACTTTGAGTCATTTATGACATCTTTTTTCTAATTTGTTGCCCATTTTAAATGATGAGTAAGCATTTTTAGCGCCTTTTAAATTATGAACAATAAAGCTTTGTTTGTCCAAAGACGCCTAGTGCAAAATACTCCAAACTCTATTATTTCAACTGTAAAACATCTTATAAAATAATGGTAGTTTTAATCTTTAGGGAAAGAGTATTGGGAGCCCCACGTAGTTGATGGTATACTATAGGACATGGTCAGTAAACAAGTATTATAAGATAGGCTGTTACCACAACTATGAGTGGATCAGAGATGTGAACCTCATATTTTTGCAATGGGAGCATCCTGTAGAAGCTATTTTACTAGAGATTGCCCTTTTTTATTACCCTGGCATGGAAATTCACCGAATAAGAAACCAAGTGTGAATGAGGTCCTATTGAGTAGGAAGTTGTAAAAATAGGTATCTCAGCAAAAAAAGATCATAACTACAAAAGCAAGTTAATTGAAACATTATTTACATCTCATTCGTCATCAAAAATTAATTATCAAACAACATTCCAAAAACGAATCAAAGCCTGAATTACGGCCAAAGGCGGCCCGCCTGAAAATAAAAAAAAATTAATTTGTATTTGGTTATAAAAATAATAATAAACAGTATGTAACATTTACACTTTTCATTATTTGTCATAAATAATTTTATAGCAACGCTTTTAGGAGCCATTTCACAAATAAAAATAATGAAAAAGGTGTTATTTAAATAATATTCTTAAACTGTGTGTCGCGCCTAATAACCCGGTCAGAGAATATCATTACAATCAAAAATGTAAAAATGAAAGCAACTATGTAATTTTTAACCATACAACCATGAAATTGAAGAAAGAGCTTTTTACTATCAGTATTACAAATACCTAACTAAGTAGAAATGTTAGCTTGAGAGGAAATATAAGGAAAAAAAAAAAAAGTCCCAGGTGATTCGAGAGACTACAGTAAAAAAAAAAATAAAAATAGTAGATGTTGTTAGAGAATTATCTGTAATCCTACAGTTCCAGTGAGTTAGTACATGTAAAGGGCAGAAGTAAAAACCATCTGAACGACTTAACTCGTGGTAGAATGGCAGACAAGTTTAAGGAGAAGCGTGGTCTTTAACAAGGAAACATCTATTTGTTGTTTTTCCTCTTTGCCAGACAAACGTTTGCATCAATGTTTCTCTTGTCTATGTTAGTACAAAATGCAATATTCTCCTTATTCTGAATTTATATCTACCAGGTAAATTTTTAAACAGTTATTTAAAAGAAAAAAGTCTTTTTGGGAAGTTTTACACATCAGTGTTTACTTATATAGATTCAAAATAATAGTTACTATAGTGTTTATATATTTTAGCTTAAATGATTTTTTTATTTAGAAATGTTAGATATTGAATACTCAAAACACAATTAATGCCACCATCTTTCAATGCTTAAACATCTCTGCTATCGTTTCATTGCATAACGTTATTCTACTGGAGTAATTTCAACTCTTATAGCCATAAATCGTTGTTTAATTATTTAATGCTTCTAATTTTTAAATGGTACACCCTAGATTTGTCAAAAATATGATCAATAAAATTTCATTTAGATTGTGAGGAAAAATAAAAGGCAAAATGATGTATTGTTTCATCTTATTGGCAGATAAACAGCCTCCATAATGATATTAGATGCCAAATATTAGGTGTAGCTGAAGATAGTGTTGCAACATATGAAGATAAATTTCTAAGTTATGGTATCCTCTGTAATGGAAGCTCTACAGTTCTTGGAATTCCGATGTGTCTCAATTAGGGTATATCTCCTTGAAATTACTGTATTACGTATAATCATATACACCTAGACTCTACAATTATATCTATTAACATGACCGTAGTTGTGGATTGTGGTTTCGTCATTGAAGAATTAATTTATCTGTTATGTTTTCCTTCTCCATAGCTCCAGCAAATACCAACAAATAACTTGTTGCCATGCTTTGTCTTCCGCTTTACGCTTTACACACAGTTTGTGGTTTGCTTAATAATAGAATACAGAATACCGAGTTCAGGGATGAATTCTTACGTGCGTGACTTGGGGTTACGCTTAATCGTTTGCTGAACTCTTTGATAATTATGTCGTGCTATCTAAGTACCACCTGAACATTATTCATCTTTAACACTACAGGTTCACCTGAATTTGTTTACTAAATTTTAACAGCTATTCTGGTTGGGACTGATTTTCAGAATTTGCGAGTGAAGTCCTCCTGCCATAAGTTAATACATTAATCCGCGTAGATGAACTTGAACAATATCGCTTACAAATTTTTACACTTCATTTTATTTAAAAATCATATGAATATGATAATATTTTTGAATTTCACATTATGCTGCACATTGCAAAAATAGAGCTATAGACAATTATAGACAGAATATGAAATACATAAAATTTTATTTAAGATGGTTTCTCTGCAAAAATATTCACGTTTTACAAAAAAATTTAAAATTGAAGAAAACAATTCCTGTAGTTTTTAGATATTTTAAACAATATCGGATTATCCAAAGGTTTCGTTAATGACGTAAATATTAGTTGAAGGATTAATTATTGTAGCAAGTTAGTGTCTTATGTAAGACTTTTCCATCGAGAAGCATTAATTATTACTCTTTATAATGAAAGACTTGTACGAATTATATTCACGATAAAATAATAAATTAAGAAAAAAAAACATACATAAAATGAAATCATCTTTAAATGATTGAAAGGAAACACAGATGGAGCAAAAAATATAAATGTAAATTCATTATCAAAAAATTTGTGAGAGGAAGGAATTTGTTATAAGTACTTATATAATTATTTTTTCTAGCTCTTCATGGTTTGGTTTCGTTCGTTGCTCTACGGTGATCCTGTGCACGTGAGGGGCAAAGCAGACTGGAACTTACAGCTTAAAAGTGGATTCGAACCACTAACATCCATGCCAACACCAGCATTCAAACCTGAATCCTGAGGTAATGATAATCAGAGCGCTAGCCAATTGACCACCAGGCCGCTCTCTATTTTTTTGAGAAAATATTATCATGATTTTTTGTAAAACAGCACAAAACATGAGGACTGCAAAGCATAAAATTTCCCCACATCAGGTTTTTTTGAAAGATTATCCGATAGTTTTTTCATATTCAGAAGACAAAAATGCGATGTTTTTCAATCTACTAAGTTGTGAAAAATTGTTTTTTGGAGAAAAAAGGTGCCAAAATCTTAAAAATTTACAAAAACTCTCATTTTTTTTTTTTAGCTTTATTAGTGTGAAACAGGAAAAAAAAAATGATTTAGTCTAATTCGTACCATTTCCTCGAATTCTTCACTATTCTTTGGTACTTTAATGAAAATTGTTTCCTCCCCAAAAAATAGTTTTCAAAGGCTTTTTCACTCGAAAGAAATATTGAAATTTCTGTTTCAACACGAATCTAATGAGGTGTCATTCAAAGAATATTTTCCATTTTCGGTTGCAGTTACATTTTCTAACGAGGAAGGAATAATTCAAAGAGAAGGCGTGAAAGAAAGTTTCATTTTTTAAAGGGAAACATCCCGTCGGGCTTGTCAAAAGTCTCACCTCTTTAAATGCAGAATTCATCTGCAATTTTTGGCATCAGTAAGAGTGCATTCTAATGATGTCTAGTCTTTCGCGTTGCCATCCTTTGAATAAATATTGAAAGATTTTGGCTTTCGAAAACATCATCAAATGAAAGCAGTTTCAAAAAAATGTTTTTTTTTTAACTTACAAAAAAAAAACTTTTTAAAAGGAAGTTTGATTTCTATGAGCTGCCAGTTTTTTTTTTTAACAAAGCAAAAAAAAAAATCTCTCTGCGAAACGAAATATGTTTTCACGATTTTTTCAAACCCGTGTTGCAAATCTTTACGAAACTGGAAGCCAATTGGTCAAATGTATCTTCACGATTCTGAGGCTTAATAAAAAGAACAAATTGAATACTCCCGACTGTACCACCAGTTTCAAATCTTTTCATTTGGATTTTATTCCTTGCAGTGTACATTTTTATGCACTTTAACTTTCGTATTTGTTGTTTCTTATCCCATTTGGTAGACAGCGACATCTAGAATCAAGAACCCATTTGTGGGAATGGGGAGCAGCTTTTGTTCGGATGGAGCACCCGTAGGCAGAAGACTGACTTGTCTCCCTGATGGTGATCTTTTACAGACGATGGTTGTCAGCCCTACGTCTCATGCTGTCATATTAAACTGGGACATACGGTTTTAAAGGGTATCCCTGAACCACTATAAACCTCCATGGCACCACAGGGACTCGAACCCGAAACCTCGGCCATCAGACCCCTATTCATTATTACTAATAAAAAATATTGCAATTTTAACGAATTCATGAGCCCCAGTACAATGTTATTTATTTTTCTAGTTTTTATGAGGAAATATTACGCTTTTGTCAGCAGAGAAAAACCTAAAAGTTTCCCTACATCATTTTACTGGAATGATTATTAGATATTTTTATACATATTCGTAAAAGTGTAACAATGCGATGTTTTACAGTCTATTCAGTTGTGAAAAATTGGTCTTGGAGAAAAAAGGAGACAAAATCTTAAAATTTACAAAAACTCTCTCCTTTTTTTTTTTATAAAACTTTAGTAGAGTAAAGAGGAAAAAAAAAATATTTAGTCTAATTCATACCATTTCTCAAATTCTTCACTATGCTTAGGTACTCAAATGAAAGTTGTTTCTCTCCTCCAATCACTGAAGGAAAAAAAAAAAAAAAACAGTTTTCAAAGGCTTTCACTCGAAAGAAATATTGGAATTTCTGTTTCAACACGAATCTAATGAGATGCCATTCAAAAAAATTTTCTTTTTGCGGTTTGCAGTTACACTTTTTTCTAACGAGGAAGGAATGGTTCAAAAGAAAAGGTATGAAAAAAATTTTAATTTTTTTTTTAAGGAAAACATCCGTTGGGCTTGTCAAAAATCGCACCTCCTCAAAATGCAGAATTCATCTGCAATTTTTTGGCATCAATAAGAATGCATTCTAACGAGGTCTAGTCTTTTTGCCATACTTTGAATAACTATCGAAAAACTTTTTGGTGTCTGAAAAACATCATCAAATGAAAGCAGTTTCAAAAATGTTTTTTATACATACAAAACACATTTCTTAAAGCAAGTATGATTTCTAAGAACTAGAAGATTTTTTTTTTTTAACAATGCAAAAAAGGAAATTTCTGTGCAAAACGAACATGCTGTAAAACTTTATGAAATGGGAAAGTGCAGTGTAAGGTCAAGTGTATCTTCACGATTATGATGCTTAATAAAAAAAGAACAAATTGAATACTCCCGACTGTACCAGCTGCTTCAAATATTTTTATTTGGATTTTATTCTTTACCATGTACATTTTAATGCACTTTAATTTTTCATTTGTTGTTTCTTATCTCACTTGGTAGACAGCAATATAGACCAATCAAAAACCCATGTGTGGAAGGACGGAAAAGGGCTTCTGTGATGTTGGAGCACCCGTACGTCGAAGTCTGACTTGGCTCCGTGACGCTGACTTTTTACGGGTAGTTTTGTCAGGCCTACGTTCAACACTTTGCGGCTTAATGGCCAATTTGGCTAACTCTCTGGCCTTTGTTATTACAAGCTTCAGGTTCAAATCAGAATGTTTGCGAGTGGTTCCTAATCCACATTAAACTATAGTTCCCGGTCTAATTAGCCTAAAATGTGCACAAAATGACCATAGAGAGACACACTAAACTAAATGCCCAACGTTCTACAGTCATATTAGGCCGGGACCTACGCCTTAAATTGGGTTCCAAAACCCGTGCAAACATCCATGACACCACCTGGACTCGAAACCGAAATTTGTGGCACCGAGGGCCCAGAAATTTCACTTGAAGTTATGAATAGATACTTTAATCATCCATGACAGTATATTTTTATTTAATATCGTATTTTAATCATCTAAATGTATCTTGATGGGATGTATTTTATTAAAATTTAATGTTTCAATACTTATAATAAGTATACACAGTAAGATGCAAAAGTCGGTACACCAATGAATTTATAATTCACTTATTATTAAAAAGCACATACTTATAATTACAAGTTCTTATAGTAAACTTCATGTTCTTGAATGAAATCATAGTAAATGCGAATGATGATAAGGGGTAAAAAATGCCGTATCTTTTCTTTTTGTCCTTGACCTGACTTTTACCCCACCAGGCTGACTTTTCCCCAGGGCTGGGTACCCATTTTAATAGCCTTTTAAGCATGAATGTGCTACAATAGGGCTATTCTAACCCGAACCCACAAGGGGGTGGTATATCTTTGCAACATTAATCTAACCTCTAAATGCAATTAACTGCTTCACAATGATCTGGCATGTTCCACATGGAATTCTAGATATTCTTCTCTAAAAAGTAATTTTTGCGAAATTCGAACAAGCATTCTTGCAAATGTTCTGCAATTCTTTCTTTCTATTCACATCTACTCCTTCGATTGCTGTCCGTTGCAGCATCAGTATTGCCAATTTTCTTTTTATTAAATTTCGAATAGCCCTCATGACTTTTTTTTCCATGTTAAGAATCTACTTCCAAATTCAATACTTACGGCAGCATAAGACAAAGTCTTGAAATAGTGTTTTAAGAATGAAACACCTTTTATTCCTAAGACACCGATAGAATGAAAAAAATGGTATTTTAGTAGAATTAAATGGAATGTTGTTAATTAATGACGTTGCGCTATCTATAGGAAATGAATTGAATTATATTTTCACCTATAGTAAAAGTATGTGTTTTTATTTATTAAAAAGTTAGATTGTAAATTCATTGTTATATCGAATATTAGAGATTAGATTGTGAATTCATGGTTATATCGAATATGAGATTAGATTGTAAATTCATGTTATATTTAATAGTCAAGATTAGATTGTACATTCATCGTATATCGAATATTCGAGATTAGATTGTAAATACATGGTATAATAAAATTTCTAACACGCAAGACATATTAGTACACCAAATATTCAAATTATGACATACTCTTACCTGTTATCTATATGGGGAACGTTAAAATTGATTTTTATTAAAAGGTTTTTTTGTGTCAGAAATTGGTAATTGCATTATAGACTAATGTTTTATTTTTATTAAAAAATGTACGAGGTTTGAAAAAATTACTTAATGAAAAGTATAAATATTAGGTAAAAAATAAAAGCTCTGAATTATTTTTTTATATTGCTTTAAGGAAAGAATTTTGTTTTTGATTATATTATGAGCATTTTCATAAAATAAAAGCTTCTTAAACAAGATTATTTTTAGAGTAAAGAAAAATTTAGTAAAAATATGTTTTTGATTATATAATGAGCATTTTCATAAAATAAAAGTTTATTTACTAAAAATATCATTTTTAGAGCTAAGAACATTAATAATGACACTAGAAGGAATATTAAAATATGGCAGGACACCTTTTGATCTTACTAAAAAATCTTCTACAATCTTTTACCCAAAAGGCAGTATCTCATTAGTACTAATTACCTAGAAGCAGGGGCATCAAAGACTACACATTTTCCGGAAAACTAGAAATTTATTTTTGAAACTATGACATTTTTTTTTTATGTATAGAGTTCTGTATATGTTCTAAAGCTACATAAAAACTACACTACCTAATATAAAAAGGAGTATAGAATATAAATAGAAAACAGTATTGTATCGGAAAATATGGCTGGAAATGCCACCCGCAAAAAAATATAAAGATTAAAAAAATTATTGTAAAGTTCTTTACATTAATCATTGTACAGTTCATTTACAGGTTTGTATGTTGAATAACGAATATGTACATTGCGAATATTGAATAACCGTTCCTGTGTATAGAACGTTTCACCTTCGAAGAAAGCTAAACTTAAAAATGCTAGTCGGCTAAACTTTGGTTAAGAAAAGATTGTAAAAATATAACACCAAGTGAATGAACTTCCAGTGGCAGTATTAGGGCTCATTGAAAAGTGCCTATATTTGAATGAATGATTCTTGAACTCTCAATAAGAGCAATTTAGCGTCACTTAAAGTAATACCTTGAAAAACACATCGTTTTCAGCTATATTCTAGTCGTGTTTCGAAATGTGACAAATCCTTTGATGTTCAATTAAAAATCGATTCTAATTCGATTTGGTTTGTCTCTCTAAGGTCATTTTGTGCACAATTTAGGATAAAATGGACATGATCCTACAACTTAACGTGGATTTCGAACCACTAACAAACATTAATGCCGTAGCCTAGATTCGAATCTGTAGCATGTGGTACCAAAAGGTCAAAGAAATCCAAATGGCCATCAGGGTGCACTAATTTGGAGTGGCTTGGTTTGGTTTGTCGCTCTACGGTCATCTTGTGCACACTTTTTAGTCTAAACAGACCGGGACCTTCTACAGTTTAGAGTGATTTGGAGTGGAGATTTTAATAAGTGACTCAATAGAAAAGTCTGTTTATACAGTCTTAGTTTCACACTACCATTTCTGGTACAGAAATACACTATATGAATATCATTACAAAATTCCATGCATAAAAGGAATATCAGCCAACTCATCATTGGACACAGCTAAGATTGCACACAGCTAAGAGCAGTAATGAAACCTACACTGCCTACCTATGCGCTTCTCGCACATATATTTGCTGCCATGCTTTCGTATGTGATTCTGATTTTTATCGATGTTATAAACCTCACCCAAGTTTGTATGTGTGGAGTTCCAGAATGCACTGTAAATTTGATTTTCCGCAATCTGAAAGAGGATTTATTTCGTTTTTCATAAAATATAAATGTATCTAAATTTAAATTCAATGTATTATTAACAAATAAATTGTTTATCTTATTTTGTTTACAAAGTAAAAAATAATTGAGTGAGCATGGAATTATACAGATATTACTTTCTGCTTAAAAGTTCTTTAGGTAAAATTGCAGAACAGAGGGCGTTGGAATTTGGCAACAAAAATTATTTTCGATACAAAGTCCGCCAAGTAACGGGTTGCAACTGAAAGTGAAGTGGATTGTAAACAATACAAGAAACTGGCGTTACGGCATTTGGTGACTTATCGCTCATTTGGTGCCACGAGAAAGGCGCCAAATCTCAACAGCCCCTATTTTGTGATTTGGCCAGAAATTATTTTTCAAAAAAATTATGTGAGAAGTAAGTGTAAGAAAATTAGGATTTCTTACTTATGCAAGTAGGATTTCTTAGTATTTTTTTCTCATAAATTTGAAATTCAACACAGAAAAATATATATGTATATATATATTTTTAAATTTCATCAGCACTTTTCTGTTAAAGTATTTGAAGGCATTATGGTAAAATCAGGAAAGGGCCGTTGGGATTTGACGTCAATGTTCGCCAAGTCGCGGGTTGCAACTGTAAGTCAATTTAGTAGCAAAAGAATACAATAAACTCGGGTTACCCCATTTGGCGACTTTACACTCAGTTGGAGCCAAAACAATTCACCAATCTCAATGGCCCCTATTTTGCGATTCGGCCTTTCTTTATTTAATTATGTCGAATTTCAATTATCCTCATAAAATATGAAACTTGTTACTTTCGGTTTTAAGATAAAAAAATCGTGGAAATTATTCCATATATATATGTTATATTTTTATTTCAAAGCGTATTGATGCAGTATAGAATTCGAGCAAGTGAGCTTTTAATGAAAATTATGGATCATTTTACCTTAAATCAATATACTGACTCTATCAAGGAAACCTCTTTTCTTATTCTATATCAATTCTTATCATTTGATTTTGTAAAGACATAAAGGTTTAAAATCCATTACGTTTTATCAAAAATTGAAAGTAATAAATAATTGAAAATTCATATTTCCAAATAAAGCCCTTATTAAGGTAATGAAAATGAAATTTTAGGGTGAAACATGTCATTTTTGACAACGGGAAACTTTATAAATTTCATATAATGGTTGGCATTTAATTTTATTCGTTAATAACTTTAGTTAGCTTGATTGAATTTCTGACTTAAATTGACAGCTAGACATTATCATTAATATTTAAAAATAGGGCATATTGATGCATATATTTCAAATCTGTCCAGTAGGTTTCTGAATAATGGAGTCAATTTATAAGGCTTTAGTTTTATATCAATTTTGAATAAAGTTTCTAACATCAGAATAATTTCTGATGAAGTATTGAAGTTATGATCTGATTATGATCTTATGACTTTAATTTTATATTAAGTTTGAATAAAGTTTCTAACATTAAAATAATTTTTATTTAATATTAATTATGATCTGATTTTTTTTTGTTTATTAACAATATTTTAAGCCAATATTTAAATCATTTGAAATACTCTTCGAAGAGATTTATTTATCAGAAATAAAATCATTAAAGATAATTAATTATTTATTAAATGTTCATATGTAAGGTATTAATAGGTCATATTTCATAATTTATTTTTAGTTCATATGTAAATGAAATTTCATTGTCTTTTGAGAATGCTGAATACTTTGATTTAATTCATTCATCATTAGAATGTCAGTGATATAACAGATGACCCATTATCCAATTGAAACCACAGAGAGCCTATTTCAGGGCATCACATTGTACCACTGCAGTTTTAAGCAAATATTATTAATATAAAGCATTATGAGCTCATAATAATATTATTAATATATTATAAAGCATCATTAGGAGATTCTTAGAATTCTTGAGCTTACGACGAATCTAAACACGTAATTTGCTGCAGACCTTAATTATCACACGGCGTGATACACGAAGCCCCGAACTTCTCACTTTTGTAAGCAGGCGGAAACTCCGGCCTGTTCAATCACTCTCAGAAGAAACAAATCACTTCTTATCCACTTGTCACAGAACACCCACTCTTCTTCGGCAAGTACTTCCTTTAAGAAACTCAGTCTAGAGGAGCGGGGCAGCTTCCCTCACTTCTCATTGGAGTAGTTACTTTCTCATCCCATGGTCTATCACCAATCAAAATGCAACAACTCATGGTGTTAGTCCATATTAAATCTGTAGTTGTTTCTGAACTGGGAAGATCATACTGACAATCGCTAATTTTATGAGACATCATTATACATGGCACTGAATATCTATTGTCTGGTTTGAGTGACAGGTTGTCCTCATTAATACAAAAATATTAATTGCATGGAATACTCAGCACACCCACTGCAACACTGCAACTGCTGTCCAAGATTTAGGGTGATGAGTTGTTAGCCTGCTACTTTTCCATCAAAAATATACATTTATCTCTCGGGATGGACTGATGGCGCACAGCTCTTCCGTGGGAAAAATTCATAGCCTGCTGAAGCCACGTTGACAAAAGTCATGGGATAACAGAAACATGCAAATTTTCAGATGGCAGAAAGTGCATGTGGGGAACAGGCATAAACAAAAGTGCTTTCTGCGGAAACTTTTCAGCATTTCTGTTCAAGGAGTATTATATGAAGTTTTACGGGAAAACGTGATGAATAAACCGCACGACGAGTGCTTTGGAGCTTTTGAACTTTTTGAATGTTAGTTGAGGAGCGAACGCATGGGTCATGCCATTTCGAAATCATGATTTAGGGGCCCCAACATTCAGACGATCCACTTGCTCTGTTCAGAGTGGGCCAGGAGTAGGAAATTTCAGAACTTTCAACATCCCTTTCATATGGGACAGCACAGTGGTCGGAGAGCGCACCTGCCCAACGACCAGAGACCGGCAGGGCGTTTTCTTTGCAAAATCCTTCGTCCCAGCCCAGAAGGAACAAGCACCTTTTGCGTCAAACTGTGCCCGCAGAAATCAATAAAATGTGGATCATTTGAGTTTCGTCTGTTGTTAGAACTGTTAGGAGGGGAAGTGGCTTTCTTGGGCTATTCAACAGAAGACTTGAACTCAGAGGCCCTTTTCCCTTGCGTGAGGAACGACATCGCTACGGCGGCACTCTCGTGGGCACGTGAGCATATCGGTTGGTCCACGAATGAGGCACTCGAAACCGTGGCCCCTGGGTCCGATGAGTCCACGATTTCAGTTGGTAGGAAGCTTGCGATGTTAGGAGCTCGAGGGTGTAACAATTTCCACAACCATGGACCCGGCTTATCAGCAGGCACTTTCATTCCAAACTACAGTGAGTGGCTTCCACACTTTTGCAACAAAAGTGTGGAGGCTGTTTTTCATGGCATGGAGGACTCTGGACACTTCTGGGTAGAAACAGACGACATTATTGACTGGAAATGCTTATGTCGGGCTAAAACTACGTGGAGATCACTTGCAGCTTATTCAGCCCGATTCATGTGTACCCCAAGCTGAGATAGGTTATGGATGACAGCATACATATAATCTGGGACCAGCTGTTACTTGATTTGAAAGGGCATTGGACAATTGGCTGGGCATGAATGACACTGGATAAGTGGAAACATGAATCCCATAGAGCATTTGTGAAAGGACATATGGAGGACCACAATTTTCAATTTGCTTGAACATCTTGCGCATCGCACAGTGTGGACCATCAGACAGCATGAGCAAACTCATTTGCGGAAGACTTCCAACGACGGTGGGGACCATGCTAAAATCGGTTGCATTCGCAGCGAAAAGATTCACGACACGATATTAAGGGCATCCATGACTTTCGTACTTTAAATTTATACTATTTATTTTTCTCCACCATATAATGTAGCCGTGATGAAGGTGCAAGCTCAAGAAGCTCAATAAATGTAACGATTTGAACTGTATGGAAAACTTCTGACTTTCTGTTGCTCTGACACATCTAAAAGGAGGAAATATATGTTTGCTTTGCTGCACCCTTTAGAACTCTGTTGGTAGAGTCAAAAAGGTACGCATCATAAAGCTGCTTTTGCTTTTAAAGGCGCTTTAGGAAGTGAAGCTGTTACGAAAACAGTTATGATTATGAGTCAAGCGTTATCTACGGCGGGAGATTGCACCTTATTGTACTGTGGAGGGGCTGTGCTTCAAACTAACATTAGTTTCTTTTCAAGAAGCGCGACTTGCCTATAAGCAAGCACACGTAAAAATCCAGATACTTTGCTTTCTATGCTTTTTTTTAGCAGGCTGCTGCTTTTATGAAAGTGGATTAACAATTTTCAGGCTCATTAAGAGCACTTAACTCCAAAGTTCTTGCTTTATGTGCTTAAAATAGCCTTTTTTTGACATATTGGTTCTTCCCAAACGAACAGACAGTGCAGCGTTTCACAACCAGGAGGCACTGGAGGTTATTTGCTTAAAGGCTTACGTTACAGGTGACCAAATCACAAAAGCAGTATTTATTTTAGATTGCAGAGGAAACTTTTCCTTAGTTCTGTTTACGGGACAGAAATGCTGAGTACACAAAAACTCTAAGGACCCAGGAAGGCACGGCTTCAAGCTTTCTGATAATTATTTGACACCTGTGTCATTTATATTACTTTGTTTCTGGACAGAGAACTGAATAACAAAAGCTCTGTACTTTAAGGTTGGAAAAATAATTTTGGAAGCTACGCAAGTTATATAAGGAAAATTATCAGACAAAAGGGTGCTTTCTTGGCATCAACAGGCGTTTGGCCAAAGGAGATACAAGCATTCACTAATACTTCAAGAATCTTACAAATAAAAATGTACGTTGTCAGGAAGAGCATGAAAACTATCTGATTTAAGCAAAAAATAAATGAAGAAATTTAGGATATGTGAATGAATACATCAACATCTCGGCAAAAACAAGTCATTTTTGTTAAACTAAAAATAACTAATTAAATACCAAGGCCCACATTAAGTATTTTGAAAGCAGGAAATAACATTTTACTAGGCTCAGAAGCTTCACTCTGTGACGTATTTTATAAAAAATAGTTTATTATTTTCTTAAGTTGTTTCTTTTTCATTTCAAATAATAGGCTGTGTGATTCCATGTGATATGATTGTTTTTTAGGAGTACCTCATTGAACACAAAAAATGCTGAAAAATGCTTAAAGCTGTATATTACTTACATTTCTTGTAAATTTACACCAAAAGCAAAATTTTGTAAAAGCATCAAAAGGATTCTTATTTTTTGATATACAGTGTTTCACGTATATGTTACTTCCCAAAGATTATAATATATATATATATATTATATTATATTACAAAACTTTTATTTCTTCAATTTTTGGATTGATTTTAGAGAACAAGCTCTGTTACTCAACAAACATGTTAATTCAACAAATATACATTATAAATCTTAAAATTTATATACTATATTCTGTTTTTTGAATTTGTTTATAATTTGATTAGAGTTCCCTAAATAAACAACAAATTTGGCAGCGAATGAACTGCAACACTTACATTGAACGGATATTACGAAACGATGAAAATATCAGTGAAAATTCTTTATGCAGATTCAAAAATGTTTGTACTTGAATATCATAAATATAATCGAACGTTTGTGTAAGAACAAATAAACATTTGTATTAGCATACATTTCTATTTATCTCAAATACTTAATTTTTAGGAGGAATCAATTTGAATTCATGTTGAGATGTGAATAGAGAAATGTCTTGTTTCTGCTCTGCACCTTGGGGGAGGAATTTTCTTTTGTATGAAACTATAAATATTTCTTGTTACCTTGGAAATGAACCTCAGCATGTAAAGATAAGGGAATGATGCTATTTAAAAAATTTAAAAACTTAAATATGAAAATTTGTTTGTCATTGTCTTGAATCTCATTTGTTTGCATACAATGAATTTCTGGTACTAATACACTTTTCTATTATACAAGCTCTAATAATAAATTTACGAGGAGAGCCCTGAATTAGTCGTCCTTTTAAAAATCATTTTGATTCTCTGCTTGGGTTTTTAAAGTGTTTTCTGTGATACACACACATTTCATTGAAACTTTCTACTTATAGATTACTGAGATTCTTCCACTTTTACCTGGTTACATTTTCCAGATGTTCAGCTCATTATCATTTATCTTTCCATGAGAGACCTCCAAAACTCTGTGCTTTTTGAAATCTGCCTTAAGTGGCTGATACAACATCCATAAACAGAAACATTGGACTCATTTCACCATGGAAAAGATGAATAAATTCAAATGGTGCCTTGCAATATAGTTCTTTATACTTTAGCAAGATGCGAAATACAAAGATGAAGTAGATGTTTGCCATTGTGGTAAAGCACACACATTATCCGCCTTTGTCAGAATTCATCAGCGAGCTTTCATTCTAATCACTAGCGCTGATTGTAATTTATCGAACAGTGGGTCAGATTCCATTTGCTTTAAGTGGGTCAACGCCAACTTCAACGATCCTTTTTAGATACCACGCTTTTCGCCAGGCATTAATCTGTAACACAAACTGATCTAACGATTGTATCCACTCAAATGATGTCACACAAGTCCTGGCTATTATTTGTTGTGAGTAATGCAATTTATAACATTATTAGGATATTGGAGAGAAATCTTGAGGTTTTTCATTTCAAACAAATTTTGTGGCGGCAGAAATGTGAATAAAATAACTCTTGTGCTCTGTTTTTTTAACAATATTGTCCTACAGCAGTGTTATTACGAATTAACTCTGCTCATAATTATTATTATTTTGCAATGAATTATTCACTTAATTTTTCTGCCATTGTTGCCATGTACAGTAAGTGGTTTGCTAAAATCTGTTTTATCTAGCAAAATTTAAAACTATAGATCCCAGTCTAATAATTGCAGTGTATTTAAAAAGAATGACTATAGAGCGACAAACCAAACCGAGCAAAAGAACCTTAAACTGTCATAAAAGGGATGTTCATGTAAAATGCAGGTAAAAATTATGAGAAGCTTTTTAAATATAAAAGATGTATGCTTTATTCTTAAAATGAGGTCAATAACAAATTTTGCAGCAACACTTCTATATGTTTGGAAATTTGTATTTAAGCTATTACATTCCCAAGATATGGCCGAACATATTTCAGGGAACCCTTTGAAGTAAATTTGTCCAATGCACGTTGCAAATATACTTCGTGTGGTGCTTTTTAAAATGTAAATAACGAATGCAATTAGCGTGCAGGAGGACTTAGGTTGTAATCGGTCGCCAGGTGCGTTTGCCGTAAAAAACCGAAGTATTGTGGCAATTGACAAATGCATCAAGCAGATGGAATTAAGGGTTTTCAGGCAAGCAGAAGGTTGGGTTCATTTTCTATAGACTGCACAACTAGGCTTCTTATGGGGCCTCAATATCAAAAGGGATTACATTAAATTGGTTGGTTTCAAATTGGTACAATCATTTGGTTTAGTTTAAACAATACGTAAC
>BPLR01012696.1:0-134148 GCA_021605095.1 Caerostris extrusa
CAAGAACAGAACTAAATATCAAAAATTTTAAAAATTGAAAAGGATGAAATATGAAATGCGAAAATATATTAAAAACGTCAGGTAAGATATTAGAGGGAAAAAAAAAATTTAAAAGCAATTAATTTCTGTACAAAAAACACTACATAGGAGATTATACAAATCAGAGAGCTGGAGGAATAACAATCAAATCAATTATTATAGAAATTAGAAAAACAGTAATAACTAATAAATAAATAGACGGTAGAAGCAGTTGCTTCAAAATTATGGATAAGGGTAATAAAAAAAAAAGGCAGGAGATATACATATGAGATAATATGCTAAGTATATAACTAGAAAAATGGTATTCACATAAAAATTTTTGATTGTGCAATTTGGAGTCTAAATGAAATCGAAAACGAACCGTTTCAAATTTAGTGTGCCCTAGAAATACGCTCATGCACCCGCTTAAATTATATACATTATAATACAAAATTTCCTTTGATATATACACAAGCATAAATTGTTTTGTAAAACAAATCACTTAAATATGCAAACATAGTATGGTTATGTTACCTTAAATATATACACAAGCAAAGATTATTTTATAAAGCTCGTAAATTTTACATAATACACAATCATAAATATTTTTATACAGCGAATTAGCTTAAATATTCTAACACAATATATGCATACACTTAGATTATTTAAAAGTAAAATTACTTTAAATATACACTTAAATCTTTGTAAGAAGCAAAATTATAAGTATACACACAAGGTGATTATACACACGTCAATTGTTTTATAAAGCAGGATTACTCTGTTTATAAATACATTCACACACGCACAGAGTAAAAGGGGAAAAAAAAAAAAAAAAGGAAGTATGTTACTAAAGATTGTTTAAAGATTTGTATACAAAAAGATTGTTTGACACTTAGTCCGGTATAATTAAGGTGTGATTTTCAGAAATAAAGTTTATCATGTTTCGGATTTTTAGTGGAGACCCTTTGCATTTTAAGATGTTAATCTTCCATTGAATAGTATTCTCTTCGGCAGGTTTCTTCATATGCCATGATAATGTAAGTGGGCAGGAGGTAACATAGTGAAGAGGATTACCCACATCTCCACAAGAACAATAGCTTGTGTCCTTCAGGTGGAATCGTAGTAGGTAAGAGGGAGATGGACCATGCCCTGTAAAAAACATGGTTTCCCTCTCTTGTCCATCCAGCAGAATATACCGACACTTTTTTAATAATTTGATAAACAGGTCGACCCATTAATCGTTCATCCCACTGTTTTTGCCAGGAGGTAATTACTTAAAAAGCCTTTCAATTCTGAAGGGGACTGAACTGGCTGACCATTTGATATGCCTTGCATGGCAAGCTCATCAACGGTTTCATTGCCGAGATGTCCACTAAGTGCTTTTATCCATCCCAATTTTATCAGTTTATTGGAGTGGAGAGAACACTGAATTTCCCTTGCGAGTGTATGAGATGTAAAAGGATTTAAAATAGTATTTTTACATGTTCTCTTGTTGAGGATACATGTCGAATTGCTTCGCTTATGGCTATTAGCTCTGCTTGGAAAACAGAGTTGTGAGGGTTCAATTTACCCATCCACTCTGAAATTTTTATACCATTTTTGAAGGAGCAAAATGTTGCCCCTGTGCCTTCACTTGATTTCAAGCCGTCCCTTTAAAAAGTCTCAGCATTTGTTGAAAAGAACTGTGTCCGTATGTCAACTTGATTGCAGATATTCAAACTATGGATTGGGTGGAGTGACAATCCTGCAATCTTCTGCTCAAAATCATCCGCTGTTATTTGAAGTGTTTCCATCTGTAAGTTCTTCCTAGTTCTAGACACAACAGTGAATGCAGCCTCTGCTTGCAATTTTAAGTGAAAAGGGGCGAGGCCCGTGATAATCTGAAGAGCAGCTGTGGATGTGGTCCTGTATGCCAAAGTTATATACAGAATGAAGAGCCTTTGAATGGATTGCGATTTTTTTCAATTCTAGAGGTTGGAAAGAGTGCCCAGACTGCTGCTCCGTGACTTAGCACTCTTTCCGCTATCGTCTTGTATCAGATTCGCCTGAATTCTTGTTTTGTACCCCAGGTGTTACTGGCACTCCGTCGTAACAAATGACTTATATCTGTTGCTCTTTTGCCTTGTTTACTAAGATGTTTCGCCCAATTGAGTTTTCGTTGATGAATGCACCCAAGAATTTAACGAATTTTTTTCCTTTTGATGGAGTCATTTCCCCATCTGATAAAAGGTCCTCTTGACAGCTTGCCTATGACGGGGTAATTCGTTTTCTCTATAGATATAGATAGCTGATGTTTATCTATCCAAATTTTAAACTTCTGGAGGGATTCGTTTGAATGTTTTTCTAGTCCACGTCTTGTCTAGTTGGACTTTTAATGGCAAATAAGAAGTCATCTGCAAAGGCTTGCAAATGCACTGCAGGAGGCCATTAATAATTGAGTACCTCATCTGCAGCAAGATTCCACACATTATTGGTCCACTACAAGAACCTTGAGGACAACCTTTTAGATTGTTCCCACATTACTGGACCTTCACTTGTTTGAATTGCAACTAATCTTTGGGCTAAGGTGTCAGAAGAGTCTCCGTAACATTTGAAGGTTGCAGAACTTCCTTCTTTCTATTCCGAATTGAATTATATTGAAGGTTATCAAATGCACCCTTAATATCTAAAGAAATTATTAGTTGTTGCTGTTTTGCATTGTAAACAAAGTCCATTAGAGCTATGAGCGCATCATTGACCGATCTACCAATACGAAATCCATATTGTCTGGAATTCAAGCTTATTTAACTTCTTGAAGTTTAAAGGATAATCTGTGGGGTAAGAGTTTCTTTAGAACTTTGCCTATAGCGTGGAGAAGAGAAATTGGTCTGCAAGAATTGTGATCTGCTTTGTCTTTACCTTTCTTATGGAAAAGGACCACAACTCCTATTTTAAAGGCTTTTGGGAAAGTATGGAACTGTAAACATTTGTTAAAGAGTTTATGGAAAATATCTGGAAAATAATCATTAATAATGTGAACAACTTGGTTATCTATGGCATCAAATCCAGGAGCCTTCCCTTTTGGTAGCATTTGTATCATTCTTTTAGTTTCTTCTTTAGTAAATGGCGAATCTATAACAAAAGATAAGTTTCAGGAAGAGAAAAAGGAGATTCTTGGGGACTGAAAGGATATATTTTTTTCCCAGTAGTTTCTTGGCAATTTCTTTGTTATACCCGCTTACTGATATATCTATGGCTTTTTAAAGATTTCAGATGGGGGAAGTGAAATTTTAACTGTGGTCTTGAAAGGTTTTCCAAAAGGAGTATTTGATTTTGAGCAGAATTTTCGCCAGGCTTGACGTTTTGAGTGGAGAATTTCTTTTTTATAGGTTGCTCTTGTTTTGTAGTAAACCGAAGTATAGTTTTCTTTTTCAACCCCTTTCGATTTTTGCATTCTTCTTCTAAGAGCATTTAATTGCTTTTTCCTTATTTCTAATTGTGGGTTCCACCAAGTAAGAGGTATATTTTTACTATTGTTTTGATTCGATATGCTTTAGAGCAGGCTTTTAACAATGTTTTTTTTTTGAAGAATGTGAGTAGCTTCATTTAGTTGCCTGCCATTACTAATATTGTTCAACGGAAATTAAATTGGGAAAAGATGGAGAGAAGGCATTAAAGAAATTTTTATGTCCTCCGAACGCAGTTTTAAATCTTTTAAATGTAATAGTTTTCCTTTCAGAATGTATAGTTGTTCTTATGTATTTGTGATCACTGAAAGTTTCTTCCTCTAAACTTCCCAGTCACATTTGGAGGCTAATTCTGCTGCAGAGACGAGAGTAAGATCTGGCCATCCCTTACTATGACAATGTGCAAACGTTGGCTCTGATTTTCTATTGTTTAATAAATGGAAGTTATTTGCTGCTAAGAACTCCTCAACTAACAAACCTCTTGCGTCTTCTGAATTATAGCCCCAACTTGTGCTGTGTGCATTTAGGTCTGCTCCAATTAATATTTTCTCATGTTCGATCGAAGAAGTGAAATTGTTAATCTCATTTAAAGTCGTTTGGAGATTATCGTAAGGTGAACAGTATCCTGAAATTATAGTAAGAGGTTGATTGTTATCAGAAATTTTAATTGCCACTGCACTCCCTACCTATCCCCAGCACAATCGGCGATTGAACGTTTGGGAGAGCGACAATGCCTGCTTTTCCATTTTGGGATAACCAACTTTTCCAAGAGTTCTGGGCATTCCTTGATTCTGTTATTTTTGACATAAGGTTCTTGGACGAAGAATTAAATTCGTTTTAAATTTTTGAACAAGTTGATTTAATAAAATGGTAGCTACTTTGGCTTTTCTCAGGTTGATTTGCACAATGTTCAAGTTAATGGAATTATGATCTTGAAGCGTCCATTGAGGAAAATTAGTAAATGGATCAATTGTATTGCAAGGCTCAAGATGTGAAGACCTTATAGTGTCTAAGTTTGGAACTTTATTTAGTGTTTGTTTAAAGGTTGTAGGTCTTTAAAAATAGAAAAATAGTAAGAAAAATAAAAAAATAAATAAATAAATAAAAAAAAAAAAAAATTTAAAAATAAATAAATATTTATAAATAATGATAATAAAAAAAACTGCAAGACTTTTAATAGATTACTGACCTTTGGTATGCTTTGATTTCTTTTAAGAAGCAAGGACAGTGTGAATCGCCAGCTGAATGCCTAGGGTCGAAGTTTGTTTATATTTGATATTAACATCGTGGCAATTTATGCAGTAAAGATCATTCGATTTGCAGTTATGTGTGAAATGATTAGAAGAGCAAAAAGCGCAGTATGGGCTTTTGTTTGGGCACTGATGTTGTGAATGTCCGAAATTCTGACAGTTGTAACATCTTCGAATATTGAAAAATTCTCTGATGTTGTGAATCTGCCAGTTAACAACTATTTTGTTTCATTTATCAAAGTTTTGAAAGCCGCTGGAGAAGCTTCTACAATGCGATGGTTGCAATCTTGTTTTCTTCTTTTTATTTTGAAGGATATTTTGAAAGATAGCTTGTTGTGTCCTGTTGCGATTTCTAGAGCCTCCTGGAGTTCAAGATCCGAGAGTTGCATAGGAATATTGTAAATAATTAGTTTGGGTGATCTTCGATGGGGCTTATGATGCCTAATCTTTTCTTTGAGAAATTCTGAGTTACCTATTGAATTTGAGAGTTCATCTACGTCTTTTCCTCTGCGCAATTCACGGCGTGGCCATTGTTACGTAATTTTCTGATTGAATTAATTTTAATTTTTTTCCTTTGAAGGATTAACAGATTTTTTCAACAATTCACTCAGTGATGTTTCCATTTCAGTGCATAATGAATGTGCAGTTGACTGGGAAGGGTACAGTAGTACTGTATGCGAAATCTTGGGTGGACTTTTTAAAGTTTCTGCATACGTACGGAATAATTTGCTCCAGGTGGAGAATTATCTAATGCAGCAGGGGTATTTGTCGGGAAGTTTTTAACGTGAAGTTCAAGTCTTCTCAATAGTTTATCCCCATATGATCTAAGGCCAGAATTTAACATGAAGCGAGAGCCTGTTTTCTCATTCAGCAGATTTCTAATTTCACTGATAATTTCTGAAGGTGGTAAATCATTGATGTCTTCCTTTTCCAGAGTACGAAAAGCTTGCTCGTGATTTTCACTTCTCAAGTTATTCATGGTTAATCTCAAAAGTGTAAAAAAAAAATAATGAATAAAAAATACAGAAAGAAGACAAACGGTTCTTGCTACCCTCGCAAAATAAATCAGTGGCACTGCTCTATTACAGCTATTTCTACTAGTAAAATATTAAAGTCATTTCATTTTAACATCTAACAAAACCACCTGTAATCTTTGCATAAAATTTTAAGACATTTATACTGCTTGGCGAATTAGTAAACTCACAGAAAACAAGACGAGGCGTAAGTAGGAGGTAAATATATTTGTTTCAGTGCTGATCTTGACACGTGTTCGTATTTCAAGGAGGCCTGACATTCAAGATGTGTACCGTTGTGAGAGGAATTCTAAGGAAAGGTAACTTAAGAATTTCTATCTAGATTTAAAACGTGCAAAAACTGCTGTTTAACCTCGGCGGGAGTCGAACCCGCAATCCCCGGTTTAGAGACCGATGTCTTATCCGTTAGACCACGAGGGCGACAGTTATGTCTACTAATAAAAATATTGAAGTCATTTCATTTTAACATCCAACAAAACCCCTGTAACCTTTGCATAAAATTTTCCGACATTAATATTCGCCAAGCAGTATAAAACTCACAGAAAATAAGACGAGGCATATGTATGAATGTAAATATATTTGTTTCAGTGCATATCGTGACACGTGTTCGTATTTCAAAAAGGCCTGACATTCGAGATGTGTACCACAAGAGAAATACTACTTAAAAGTAACTTAAGAATTTCTGTCTGTAATAAAGACGTACAAAAAACAACTGCTGCTTACCCTCGGCGGGACTCGAACCCGCAATCACCGGTTTAGTAGACCGATGTATTATCCATTAGGCCACGAGGGTGGCAGATCGGTCTATTAATAAAATATATAAGTCATTTCATTTTAACATCTAACAAAAAAACCACCTGTGATCTTTGCATAAAATTTTTCCGACATACGCCTCGTCTGGGTTTATACCACTTGGCGAATTTGTAAATATATTTGTTTCAGTGCTGATCGTGACACGTGTTAGTATTTCAAGGAGGCCCGACATTCAAGATGTGTACCGTTGTGAGAGAAATTCTAAGGAAAGGTAACTTAAGAATTTCTATCTAGATTTAAAACGTGCAAAAAGGCTGCTGTTTACCCTCGGCGGGAATCAAACGCGCAATCCCCGGTTTAGGAGACCGATGCCTTATCCATTAGGCCACGAGGGCGACAGGTTGTACTTCTATAAAATATAAAAGTCATTTCATTTTAACATCTAACAAAACCACCTGTAATCTTTGCATAAAATTTTCCGACATTAATAGTTCGCCAAGCAGTATAAAAACTCACAGTAAATAAGACGAGGCATAAGTATTAATGTAAATATATTTGTTTTAGTGCTGATCGTGACACGTGTTCGTATTTCAAAAGGGCCGACATTCGAGATGTGTACCATTGGGAGAGAAATACTAATTAAAGGTAACTTAAGAATTTCTATCTAGATTTAAAAAACGTGCAAAAAGACTGCTGTTTACCCTCGGCGGGAATCGAACCCGCAATCCCCTGTTTAGGAGACAGATGCTTTCCTTGTCGACCTCGTGGCCTAATGAATATGTTTACTAATAAAATACTGAAGTTAGATGTTTAAAAGAAATAACAACAAACCTAAACCACCTGTTACCTTGCCGAAAATTTTACGACATTACTAATTCGGCAAGCAGTATGAAACTCACAGAAAATAAAGTAAACACTTGTCCCGATCACCAAACTTATGATTCACCTTTCAAGGATTCCTGACATTCAACCATGCAACCCCCAGGAATCGTACTTTGAACTTGTAGCACCAATGTCCACAGCGCTGGCCAATCGGCCATCAGGCTACTATCCCTTGGGCGAGGAGGGTGACGTGCAAGTTTGCATATAAAATATTGAAATTGTTTTATTTTAACGTTTAAAAACATAACTAAAAACATCCCGTTATCAATTCAGAAACTGGTGTTATTTATATGGCGTTTTTATAGTATTAATTCTGGCGTTACCAGTTTGTTAAGCAGGGCATAAATCATAGGAAATATGAAGAAGGCATAAGTATGAAGATAAATAAAAATATAAAAAGATATTTGAAGGTAAATATAATTTTTCGACACTTGTCGTGACTCCAGTTCATCCTTAATGGACGCCGGCCCATTTAGATGTGTATCATTGTTAGACAAATACTAAGGAAAGGTAACTTAAGAATGCTGCCTTCTTATTCTTATTCAGCCAACGCCCGTCCGTGGCCTCTCGGCCATTCGACGCCGTGCGTTCCGGTAAAGATTTATCATTCCCTCTTGCCTTCTGTCATGGTCGACATCGTCAAGTGCACTGCAAGATGGGAGATGGTCGACTGCGCCGTTACAGTTGAGCAAAGTGGGCAGGGTGCGAGTCAGGGACCCCGATGCTTTTGTAGGTAGTCGCGCCCGGTGGATAAGTTCTACGGTGGAAGGTGACAACCACAAGTCTTCAGGAGGTCCTACGGTATGTTGAGGTTCTCCCACCTTTTACCCTTGAGGCCTGCTTTTTCTTGCATTCTTGACGTAATTAGTCACAGCGCCAGCTGCAGCACCATTAATAGAACAATAAGTGAGAGGACGACTATCCAGGCATGGTGTTAGACTTAGACGTGAAGTTTATTTTGTATAACGCAGGGTACACCACATAGAGGCGAACTTCTTTGTACCCTAATGTACTACCTCTTTGTATCCTTGAATGCTTCCTAGAATTAGGAATGTACAAAAAATGTTACTTTTTTATTATCGTAAGTCGAATTCGCTATCTCAGGTTTAGGAGACTGGTCCCTTATCCATGAGGCCACTGGAGCGACATCCGTATTTTTGAATTTTGTTCCTATTAACAATACTTTTAAACCATCCTTTTAGAATCCTATCTTTAGAATCGAGCAGAACTAATAGGTAAGTAAAGAGAAGACAATGATAACTGTGTCTAACTTGATGGGAGAAAAAGTCTTGTGAATTTATATGTGACACGACTTATTCGCGACAGATTTCGCATAATTTGATAATCTCTCTAAAGCAGAACCTTGCTGATTGGGGCAAAGAAATGCATCAAAATAATCGTGGTGCGTCAAAAGTTGTACTCAACACTTATACAGGTGACGAATCTTGGATCTAGGATTATGACCTTGAAAATAACAAGCAATCGACTGTATGGATCTGCTAAGGTGAATCAAACCCAACAATATTTGTTCGCATATGAAGCATTTCGAATCAAATGATCACCTGGTTTTGGTTTCAAATGAACATACAGTCACCAGTAGATGACCATTACTAATAGCAATCATGGAACGATTAGTTCTAAACGTTTAACAAGCATTTGTTTACGATAAGTCTTCAGAGGAATATGAAAAAGAAAAATAATCTTTGTCTGTTGATTTTTTCTTTTCTTGAAGACGAGAATTTTGATGCATCAACACAAACAACTTATTATTTGACCATTAAAAACATCGAATGGATAGGTCATATTCTTTACAGCCCTGATCTTGCACCCAATGATTTCTTTTATTCCAGTTCGTGAAGAGTAAACTACGTGGTCACCAAATTTTCATACCAGAAGTGGCTGATGCGTTGAAATGCATGGAATGCATGGAGTTACTCCACTCAAAATGGAAAAAAATTTTCATGAAAATTGGTACAAACGTATACAAAAGTTATTGATCATCACAGGAGAATATTTTGAAACACAATAAAACCATTTTTAATAAACAATATTAGTTTTTGTGTATTATTCCGGATACATAATTTACATACATAATAATTTTTGGAAATTATTAATAATAAACTTTATAGACACTTTGTGTATTAAAATGCTTTTTCACGAAAAGGAGAAGCGGTTCAAATTATCTTTTGTTGCTTGCAACTTTATTAGCTCTTAAATGCTGATTTCCCAATATGTATAATTTCGATGTGCTGTTTTTTGTAGAAACCTACTTCACAGCAATACATTTTTTTACTTAATACTAATCAAACTATTTTACAATCTGATATTAATTAATGAAGTTACTGATTTTTAATTAAAAACGTGAAAAAAAAAGCTAAAGTTCGAAAAGTTTTTAATATGCAACCACGATATTTAAAAAAGTTATACAAAAAATAATAATTAATCCGTTGTTAAAAATGAGGGATTAATAAAACATTTTAAACGTGCATAAAAAAATTTCAAGACAATATAGTTAACAGTTTCTGATAAAAAGTACATCGAATTAGAAACATTTTATGAAGGATACTCTTTCAACGTTTAATGTTAAAATCACGTAACTTGAAATTTCTTGTGGTCGGTGAATCCGCTTTAAATAATTTTTACTCTTACTTATTATTATTACTAGGTGAATTGTGGAGTAGTAACTAAATAAAACAATTCATGCATGGTACGCCGCTAAATATCCAGGTATGTCCTTGCAGTACTCCTGTCCTAGATCTGCTCAAACGACTTTAGCTAGACTAAGGATTGGTCACACTAAGAGTTTGACCTTCAATGGAGACATATACCCTTTGCCATTGTTCGGCCATCGCGTCTCCCTCTCATCTCATCGATTGTATTGGTGCCTCTGTGAGGCAACTGTTAAATGAGGGGAGCACCGTTTACGATCTATTGATGCAGCATGGTCTACTGGACTTGGTTTAGATTCTAAATCAAGGGGATAAGCAACAACAACACTATTTTTCCCAAGTATTCTTATGAACTTCAAGCAGTTCATACAAAAACATTATTTTCACACATTCCTCCACATTACGAGTATTCATTACTAATTAACAATTACTTATTTTCTCCTCAAGTATTTTTGGGGGCTCATAGCGAAACAACATCATCCCCTACATTCCTCCGCATTACGAGCATTCATTACTGAATAATGCTACTAAATACTGAAACTGTTACTAGTTTTCTTCCCAAGTATTTTTATGAGTTACAAAGAATTCATTCCACAACAACGTCGTCTCCATAGTACATTCCTCCACATTATGAGTATTCATTACCAATTAATTAATTTCTTTTCAAGTATTTTTGTGAATTAGCAAAAGTTCCTACCAAAAACAACATCATTTCCTTACATTCATCGATATTATGACCATTCATTACCAATTAGCAATTGCTAGTTTTCTTCCCAAGTATTTTTATGAGTTACAAAGAATTCATTCCAAAACAACGTCGTCTCCATAGTACATTCCTCCACATTATGAGTATTCATTACCAATTAATTAATTTCTTTTTCAAGTATTTTTGTGAATTAGTAAAGTTCCTACCAAAACAACATCATTTCCTTACATTCATCGATATTATGACCATTCATTACCAATTAGCAATTGCTAGTTTTCTTCCCAAGTATTTTTATGAGTTACAAAGAATTCATTCCAAAACAACGTCGTCTCCATAGTACATTCCTCCACATTATGAGTATTCATTACCAATTAATTAATTTCTTTTCAAGTATTTTTGTGAATTAGTAAAGTTCCTACCAAAACAACATCATTTCCTTACATTCATCGATATTATGACCATTCATTACCAATTAGCAATTGCTAGTTTTCTTCCCAAGTATTTTTATGAGTTACAAAAAAAGAATTCATTCCACAACAACGTCGTCTCCATAGTACATTCCTCCACATTATGAGTATTCATTACCAATTAATTAATTTCTTTTCAAGTATTTTTGTGAATTAGTAAAGTTCCTACCAAAACAACATCATTTCCTTACATTCATCGATATTATGACCATTCATTACCAATTAGCAATTGCTAGTTTTCTTCCCAAGTATTTTTATGAGTTACAAAGAATTCATTCCAAAACAACGTCGTCTCCATAGTACATTCCTCCACATTATGAGTATTCATTACCAATTAATTAATTTCTTTTCAAGTATTTTTGTGAATTAGTAAAGTTCCTACCAAAACAACATCATTTCCTTACATTCATCGATATTATGACCATTCATTACCAATTAGCAATTGCTAGTTTTCTTCCCAAGTATTTTTATGAGTTACAAAGAATTCATTCCACAACAACGTCGTCTCCATAGTACATTCCTCCACATTATGAGTATTCATTACCAATTAATTAATTTCTTTTCAAGTATTTTTTGTGAATTAGTAAAGTTCCTACCAAAACAACATCATTTCCTTACATTCATCGATATTATGACCATTCATTACCAATTAGCAAAATTGCTAGTTTTCTTCCCAAGTATTTTTATGAGTTACAAAGAATTCATTCCACAACAACGTCGTCTCCATAGTACATTCCTCCACATTATGAGTATTCATTACCAATTAATTAATTTCTTTTCAAGTATTTTTGTGAATTAGTAAAGTTCCTACCAAAACAACATCATTTCCTTACATTCATCGATATTATGACCATTCATTACCAATTAGCAATTGCTAGTTTTCTTCCCAAGTATTTTTATGAGTTACAAAGAATTCATTCCACAACAACGTCGTCTCCATAGTACATTCCTCCACATTATGAGTATTCATTACCAATTAATTAATTTCTTTTCAAGTATTTTTGTGAATTAGTAAAGTTCCTACCAAAATATCATCATTTCCTTACATTCATCGATATTATGACCATTCATTACCAATTAGCAATTGCTAGTTTTCTTCCCAAGTATTTTTTATGAGTTACAAGGAATTCATTCCATAACAACGTCGTCTCCATAGTACATTCCTCCACATTATGAATATTTCATTACTAATCACAAAAGTACTTGAAAAGAAAATAATTAATTAGTAAAGTTCATACCAAAACAACATCATTTCCCTACATTAATCGATATTACGACCATTCATTACCAATTAGCAATTGCTAGTTTTTCCCCAAGTATTTTTACGAACTTGGGCCATAGTTCAAAAAGGCCAAGGAGCTCATAGAAAAACAAACATGAAGCGATGAGCTCTAAATGTTTAACAAGCATTTGTTTACCATAAGTCTTCAGAGGAATATGAAAAGAAAAAAAAAATCGATAGACAAAGATTATTTTTCTTCTTTTGAAGAAGAGAATTTTGACACATCAACACAAACAACTTATTATCTGACCATTAAAAAAACGAATGGAAAATATTGAAAATATTCATACATCATTACTGCACATGATGATAATTCACAATACAATTAATCTTCTGTTATTTATAATGAAGAGAAAGTATTATTTGCTTTTCAATAAAACAATGTATATACTTATGATATTATACGTAAGGATTTGATAACATTGTTTTAAAGCAAATAAAATTCAATCGACTACAACGTATATATCTGGGGAGACCACCTCCAAGAAATCAAGCCTTTTGCCATCAAAAGTCTTTTAAAAACAACTAAAATCTCAAAACCTGCCCTTCAAGAGAAACAGAAAAGGGGTTAGGAAAGGGGGAGGGTGGACCTTAATTCTCCAAAGAAACTACAATAAACTTCGATTTTTAAGTTCCGTGCTATCTACGACCGGAAATCAGTGCCTTTAGACAATAATAAACTATAACAAAACAACGTTCAGAAGATCGCGGGGTTGAAATAAAAATAAATAAAACAAATAACAGCAATAAAAGTAAAGAGTTGGAAAGTGCCCCTCCGAGACATGACTGTAACCGTTCCGCAAGTTTTAACCTCAGAGATTTTTCATTTTGTGTTCGTTTATTTTGTTGGCGCTACATGGCAACATAGCTGGGGTCCTCTAAGGGCCTGGAAATATGATTTATGGCTAAAGTGGATCCCCCTTTTTGTTTCTTGAGATATTGTTAGCGAAGTTAAGGCCCTCGGCTTACGGATTTGTTGGGCCGTTTAGTTTTTATTTCTTTAAATCCCTCTCTCGCTCTCCATTGGTCAAATCGTAAAAAAAAAAAAGGGCTTAAGCCCCCCATCCTTCCTGCCGGTGTCCGTCAAACCACTAAACTTTGGGATCGGGACTGAAACTGTAAAAATATCGATAAAAACAAAGGGAAGGAGATGATCTTTATGTCCTGTTAAAGCGTGTGGTTGGCGGTATTTAGAAATGGCGAGACTTTTATTCGGCTGTTTTGGAGGTAAAACTGGCCTTGCTTTTTTTTTTTTTAAAAAGAGGGATTTTTTTTTCTTCCCTAGGCTGAGAAATGATGTCCGTTATGTTACTCGAAGAAAAAAAGGTTTATTTAAGAAATTTAGTATTTGTGATTGCTTGAGTAAATACATTTTAGAAAACCGTATTGTTGTTTGTTTGTTAAGTTTCTTTAGAATAAATTATTATTATTATTTATTTTATTTTATTTTTCTGTATTACCGTCTTACCAGTTTTCATGTTATTTTATTAAAGTGATACTTTAATGAAATATCTTTTTTGAAATATTTTTTTTCTACTTGAATTTCAGTTCCTCTCAAGCTTCCGATTATCTGGTGTTCCACGTCGTGAGATTTCAGTATCCAGTGGAAAATTGTCTTAAAATTGCTTTTTAACACCAGCAATATATATGCTTTTTCTCTGCATTCCAGTGGTGCTTTGTTGGAGATTTCTTAATTTTTTTTCTCCATCCTTTACTCCCCTGTACTATGAGGTAGGTCGTCGAGTTGGTATGCCGAAGATGTACAAGTACATCGAGTTGTGCATAATTGGTTACACAGTCAAAACTATTTTTTTACCTTAAAATTTAGGCATCTTGTTAAGCGTTATTATCTTAAACTTGAGAGAAATCATGCAATAAAATAAAATTGTCCCATTTGGACAATTATTATCTTATCAATTTTTTTTTTTTTACAGTTTTATTTAACTAAATGTATTAATTCTTGAATGATTTTTTTTTTTTTTTTTATTTTAACAGAAAGGATGTAATTATATGCGTCAAACTGCATTAGTGTAATGACTGTTTGTCTAGATACAGTTTCGACATTGTGTTGTTATTGATATTCTACTTCTACTTAATTGGTTCAACAGCCTCATGGTGTGCCAATACCTTCTGCCTACTGCGACTGTCTTGTGATGGAGATATTTTCGTCTACGAGTTGTCGAAGTCGAGTTGTCGTAGTCGAGTTGTCAACCTTACGCTCTACAATCATATTGGATTGGGATCTACTGTTTAATGTTGATTCCGAACCACTACAAGCATCCAAGCCACCACCGGAACTCAAATCCAAAGTCTGTTGGACAGAAAGCTGGGCCACCACCCTGCCCCACTGTTGTTGACATATTGGGTTAAATAATTGTTTTTTAATTTTCTTTACTTTATCACGTTTTTTCAGATGTATGTAGTACACTTAAATATAATTTATTTTTATGTGTGAACGTGAATTTTTTTGTGATCTCCTTGACGGTCAAAAAAAAAAAAAAAAAAAAAAAAAAAAAAAAGAAAGAAAGAAAGAAAGCACGAAACTGAGGGAAAAAATAACAATAGAAGTTTCTATTTGAAGTGGTTAATCTTTTCGCACAACGCGATCATCTTCTATTTGTAAAACCTTTCATTTAAAAAAAAAAGCACTCATTTGCCACGGATTCCAATTATGTGTGCTTTAAAATTCATACTAAATATGTTAAGACTGACGGTTGGCCAATAACAAGTCACGTGATATGTCTTTCATTTGGAGTGGTTGTGGCATACGGAATTTTGAAAGATTATTGTGTCATTTTTCTCAAAATGGTGTCTAAGGATCTCTTAGGAAAGCTAATTTAATTACTTATAAATTAAGATCACTTAGGAAAGTTAATTAAAAACTTATTTAACATTATGTTCTCTTGAATATGAAATATTATAAGGGACGTTCTGTTGAATGTAAATTGTTATAAGAAATATATATGTTCATGTTCTGTTGAATGTAAATTGTTATAATGAATATAAAAGTTCAAGGTTTGTTGAATGTAATCCTTATAACATTTTACATTTAACAGACTTTGAACATTTATATTCCTTATAACATTTTACATTCAACAAACTTTGAAAACATTTCTAAAATGTTATAATGATTATAAATATTCAAATTCTGTTGAATATAAATGTTCAAATTCCGTTGATAAAATTTTATAATGAAATATAAATGTTCAAGTTCTTTGAATATGAAATATTATAATGAATATTAATGTTCTAGTTCTGTTGAATGTAAAATGTTATGATGAATTTAAATATTCAAGCCTTGTTGAATGTAAAATGTTATTTTATATTTTACTGAATGTGAGCATTTATATTTATTATAACTAATAAATATGCTAACACATGATAAACAGAAATTATTCGTAAATAACTCCAATTTTTTTCTCATATTGTTTTCCTTATCAATGATATTCACGATATACATTTGCTTAAGTTCGAAAATATGTATATTTTTGTAACTTTATTCGAATACCACACCACGGAATGAAACGGAGGACTCGTTTCCCGGGAGTTTTATTTAAACTATGTTATGTACCATCCAAAATATTCTTTCCACCTCTCAAACAGTTACAAAAACATCAAAAAAAAGGGACGATCCCGTATCCCCAAATGAAAATGGCATGGGAGATTCCATCACCTCAACAGCATGGAAATGGATGTCTTTGGCGCGTGCATCAAGTCTAACGATTCACAAGAGGACGATCTCCGAAGTTTTTTTTCCTTCCCTTCCGCGGGCAATTTCATACATTTCTTTTCATTTTTAGTTTTCGAGGGGAAATACTTTTTATTATTTGTTGCTGGGCAACAATTCGAGGATTTACGCGATATCCTGACATCCAGCGAAAAGAAAATGGCGTAAGTGCAACTGACGTTCTAAGTACATGATACGTAAAGTAAAGTTATTTTTTGTACCGTAAAAAATGCTTTGACTATTGCTGATTATTACTGAGAAAATGGGCACCGCCAAGCTTTGACTACTGTTGAAGTTATGATTAATATTGAGAAGCTTGACTATCTTTGTTTTAAAATTTTGACTGTTACTGTGGAAATTGACAACTGCTAAGCATTGACTACTGTTGCAGTTATGATTAATATTGAGAAGCTTGACTATCTTTGTTTTGAAATTTTGGGTTTTAAATGTGTGTTAAGTGTTAAATGTTATGGTCTCCAAATAAAACACGCATACTTCAGTGGACTGTAAACAGCAACTCATTTATTCACAAACCAAGCACATTCTATAGATATTCACATTTCTTGCTCGTTAAAATAACACACGCTCAAGCAGAAGAGGAAGTTGTAATTCTTCTGGTTCTGGCTTGTATTTATATTTTCAATAATGAATTCTCGTGGAGCCATTTATTTTCATGGGGATGGGGTAACACTAAACTTTTAATAATTAAAGCCTTACAAATAATCAAAGCTTTGACTATTTTTACAGCTTTTGATTATTACAGAGAAACTTGACTATTACTACTAAGCTCAGATTATTACTGAGTAGCTTGACTATTACTACTAAGTTCAGATTATCTGAGAAGCTTGACTATTATTACAGATTATTACAGAGAAACTTGACTGTTACTACAGATTATTAGTATTACTACTAGGCTCAGATTATTACAGAGAAACTTGACTGTTACTACTAAGTTCAGATTATTTGACTATTACTACTAAGCTCAGATTATTACTCAGAAGCCTAAATCACTATTTATTATTGAATTCAGCAATTATTGTTATCATGGAAATTTTACTTTTTGCCATGAGCTGTGAGAGTAACATGACATTGCTATCTTAATGCAATTACAATACATATATACAATATCTCATTGTCTAAAATGTATTGTGATGAATATGAAGATTATACTAAAGTAGTAGAAAACTGCTAATGCACGCCATCTAGCGTGAAAGAACAAGAGTGTTGAAATGATTCTTGGTTTGATGGGGTGATGACATGGGTTCGTGGACTTGGTCTAGATGTTGCTGTCTACTTAGTGGAATAAGAAACAACAGCAAATACTTAAAAATGGGTAAATTTTACTAATTAAACTTCAAATTATAAATTTTATATAAACGGAACTCCGTTATAGCATTTCTATTTTCCTTTTTTAAAGATTAGATTATTTAGGAAATTATATAGGAAAGAACTGGTGATTTTCAAGTGTAATTTAAAATTATACATTGAAATGCGCCCATGTATTAGGTACGTGGGCACACCTTTTCCACTGAGGGAGTGGCCAAGTTCTAATCCCAAAGGCGAGTAGTTTTTAAGGCGCCATCCATCATTTTTGATGATTGACCTTCTCGTGATAATCTCGTTAGACGTATTGGATTCCACCAGCTTTGTCCAATTGATCCGTCATGCTTCCGGTTTTTCTCTCATTGGCATTCCAATTCTCATTGTTTGAAAGGTGTTCATTTCGACTCATGTAATTGAGAATTTTTTTTCTTAACCTTGGTTTTGACAAATTTCACTATTAGATTTAATGCTAAAGTAAATTGAGTTAAATGAAATACGAGCCCTCATTATTTACAAATTTCATCGGCATTTTTTTAAATTGAAGAAAGGATAATTAAATTTTTAAATTTGATGGCTTGTTAATCATTCGATGTCTGCAACTATTCAAGGGATGGGAAAAACATAAAAATGTAACTGCATAACTGTAATTACTGCAATAAATGTAACTGCATAACTGCACTTATTGCAATAAATGTAACTGCAATAACTACAATTACAATACTAAATATACTGCAATTACTGTAGTAAATGAACTGCAATAACGGCAATTACTGCAATAAATACACTGCAATAACGGCAATAATTGCAATAACTGCAATATCCAAGTGAATGATCATTGATCATTAGTTGTAGATTAGAAAAGTTTTATAATAAATGATCATTAATTGATCATTAATAGTATGTGTTCACCTACGTTATTTGCATGCAATAGTTAGTATAACTTTGGATTATTTTTTCTCTGAAATTGTGACTTATATGGTATAACGTAACAATAATTTGTCTACATAATTTACTTACGTCACTTATAAAGAAATGCATAGAGTAAATAAAAGTATTGCATAGAATAAAAAAAAAAAAAAAGCCAATGTATATTATGTGTATAGTGGAATGTTTCTTTTCAGCCTTTGTACAAAAATTGATCACAGGGCTAAATTGCTAATGATCAAGTAGCTAAGTTATGGAATGCTTCTTTTCACCCTTTGTATAAAATTTGATCACATGGCTAAATTGCTAATGATCATGTGGATAAATTATGGAATGCTCCTTTTCACCCTTTGTACCATAATTTGATAATGTAGCTAAATTATGAATGATTATGTGACTAAATTGAGGGTTTCTTTTCACCGTTTGTACGAAATTCGTTCGAAATTGTTTCATTTCACTTCTTATACAGAATGTACAAAATATTAAGGCTTCTGTAAAATATATTCTACGATAATAATAATAAATTAGTGCTTTAAGAAGAAATTTGTTATGGAATCGATTGTATGAAGAAATATCACGATATAAATACTTAAATTAGATAGACGAAAACACACGTGTTGTTACGTAAAAAAAAAAAAAATGTATTGCTAACAAATAATGACTCTAAAGCATGCAGCCAAGTATAAAAGGATGCAGACACACGCTAATATTTTCTTTTTTAAAACATAAATAAGTAGAGAATTTTATTCAATAAGAAAGAGGAAGTAGCGTGAGATGACAGTTAGGTTGGCAAGTTCTATCTCCATCCCGATTACTCACAACCAGTAGTTAAAGATAGTTATGATGTAACAGGTTTTTTGGAGAATCACCAATTGGCTGACATATGAAAGCAAAGTTCTTATATAACAGTAAACAATAACAGTGTGTAATATTGCATAACGGTCTGTTTCGTTTTTATGATTTAATTATACATAATCTATATGACAACATTAGCTTGTTGTTATTAGCTTGTTGTCATTTCTAAGAAAATAAATAAGCTTTTAAGTATCGTGTTCAAAAAAAATTTACTTTCTATGCAAAAAAAGTATATCGGCAAATATTGATAAAGTTGAATGAAGTAACTCTTAAATAAAGTTGAATAATCAAACGCTAAATAATCAAATCAATTAACGTTGCATAATCAAACGTTAAATAATCAAATCAAATAATGTTGAATAAACAAACTTTTTTTATTATCTTTAACATTCTTTATGAGATAATAGTATTTTTAATACAGAAATTTATTATATACAGCCTAATTGAGTATCTATACATTAAATCAAAAACTAAAATGATAAATGGAAATTCATTCATATATATATATGAATTTAAAGGCTGTGAATGATATACATATTACCCATAAAATTTTGAATTTAATGCAAGAACAAAATGCTTAGCAGCAATATTAAGACTAAAAAAACTATATAATTCCAAACCATTTTCTCTTCTTGAAAAATCTCATTTTCACTTTGAAATTAAATTGTCTTTGCTTTCACCAGAAGATCTCTTTGAACAATTTTACAATATTTAATTATTTACTTTTATAATTATTAGCTTGTGTAAGAAATTGAAATGTATATTACGTATAAAAAAAGCTCGTGAAAGAAATTAGAATAAAATTGAAATTAGTAGGGAACACGACTCCCAGCTCCCCCAAACAATAACCATAATTTTATGGGTAATAAGCTTTTTGTCCATTTAAAGAAGAGTTAAGTAACTTTTATCAGGGATTTTATCAAAATTTAAATTGAAAGAAAGAAATAAGATTAAAGTAATAATAAAAACTTATACTAATCTTTTTTTTCAGTGGATTAATAATTTTCAGTAATTGATGCCATTAAAAGCTTTATTGCTGAAATCTATTATTACTGCTATTAAAAGCTTTATTGATGGAAAATTAGAGTGATAAAAGCTTTCTAAAATTCGATTGCTAGTTATGGCTTCTAGTTAATTAGTTACAATTTTTAATAAATTAAAATTAATTTCATTTGTGATAAATTAATTTTTTATTTTGGGTCAATGGTAAAAAAATTATTCAACTCATTATAATTATTTCCTGACACAATGGAACAAAGAGGGGCCTGATAAAAAAGGGGGGCCTGATGGCC
Organism: Caerostris extrusa; assembly: GCA_021605095.1. Lineage (NCBI taxonomy): Eukaryota > Metazoa > Arthropoda > Arachnida > Araneae > Araneidae > Caerostris > Caerostris extrusa. The sequence goes on from BPLR01012696.1 coordinate 20,629, forward strand.
GAGAGGCTAGAGCTCTGGCGCTAGCTACCTAATGTTTGGGGTTCGATCCATGGATGCTTGCAGTGGTTCGGAATCAACTTTAAACCATAGGCCCCTGTCTAATATGATTGTAGGGTTGACAACCCTACCCCGTAAAGACCCTAATCCGTAAAAAGATAAACATCTCGTCTTGAAATCTGCCAGTAGACAGACGGTCCACTATGGGGCTGTTGCGCTAATGAAGAAGAAGGCCAATAGCATTATAATGTCGACCACGATGATGGACCACGTCCTATCGATAGGCAGATGTGGTTTATCGGCTTATTTTTTTTACTAGTTGTTTACTTTTTACCAGTTTTCTACGGCCACTTGGTACACACTTTAGGCAAATTAAATCGGAACCTGTAGTTTAAAGTGTATTCCGAACCACTAGTACTACTACTTCATCACACCACATCACTCTGCCTAGAGCCGAGTTGTCCCTATACAGTTTGAAAATGATGTGAGTGAGGCGTCTGACTGGGTTCCGTGACGCTCTACAGTCTTATGAGACCGGGATCTACGGAATAAAGTGGATTCCGAACCACTGTAAACATTTATGGCACCGCAGGGTCTCGAACCAGAAACCTATGGAGCCGAATATAACAGTGGTCTAATAGGACTGTACAGGGATGGGCGTAAGGCTGACAACCCTACTTTGTAAAAAAAAAAAAACATTTCTTGTTCTGAAATCTTGTCTGCTTGCTGGCAGACGGCCATCGTCCAACATGGACTTAGTGTCAGGGAGTTAGTTAGCTATACAGGGTTATTCAAAATGAAGGAGCTGATTTTTTATTTTTATTTACAATGATGTTCATCATATTGCAAAATGGTGGCTAGAGGAAAATTCAATGTTAATTTAATGTTGAACGTTATTTTATGCATTCAACATGAGCACCATTTGTTATGCGACAAACACCTGCTGCTGCCAACGGCCATACCATGCTGAATGCACCGGTTCTCGTTAGATCACCGAAATCAAGCATCATTGGGTGCGGTCAGTACTTGGGTGGGTGACCACCTGGAAACACCGCGTGCAGTTGGCATTCTCAAATTTGGAACCTGAATGGCCGAGTGTCTGGCGCTCTGGAGCTCGGTGCCACAGGTTTCGGGCTCGAATCCCGGCGGTGCCATGGATGCTTGTAGTGGTTCGTAATCCACTTTAAACAGTAGGTCCCGCTCTCCTACGACTGTAAGAGCATCACGGAGCCAAAGTCAGACTTCTACCTACGGGTGCTTCATCAGAACTGAGGCTGCACCCTCCCTCCCTCCTTCCATGAGGGACACGACAACAACAACAACCTGATCTGTAGTTCTTTTTTTAAATTTTATTTTCTAATCTTTTTTAAATTTGGAATGCCACTGTTTCTAACTAACTTACATTTATTATATCAACTGTCTTATTTAGCATAAGCAGAGCTCTTTCTTACTAAGTTATTATATAAGGTTATTCAAAATGAAATAGCAGATGTCGCGTAACAAATGGCGCTCACGTTGAATGCATACAATAACGTTGAACATTAAATTAACATTGAATTTTCCTCTATTTATTGACATGTAATATATGACTCATCATTGCCTAGTTCATTGTAAATAGAGATTTATCCACTTTTTCCTTTTGAATAGCCTTATATTTGTTCGTTATATAACAAAAATAATATATAAAACGGAAACTATTGTACTCTAATATATTACAGGATATGACTCTAGGTTCAAATACAGCTAATATTCAGCGTCATAACTAGTGGTGATCTAGCTATGAGACTTCTTACTATAGTTCTTTTGGAATTTATAAATGTATTGTATCGCAATTTTACTTTTAGCTACTGAATTATTCACAGGAAATCATTTACTTTCTACATATTTTAAATATGACATTACAATGATTTTTAATTTGCGAGAATAAATCGAACAATTTGGCATTGAAAAAAGATAATTTTTCCAGAACTTTCACATTTCAATAGCTTAATAATTATAATGTTTTCGTAAATGTAGAGAAGCACTTACAATCATAAAATGTACTGTTACGAGAATAAATTATTTTACTAAAAATACAAATGATATTTTTAATGGTCCCTAAAATTTAATTTTCAAAATATTTATTTTAAATATATTTTTTTAAAAAACCATTATTTTCACACACACAAAAAAAAAAATGCATCGTCTGTGTCTGATCGACTTATGCTGCCTTTTATGAGGACGCTTTTCAATTGACTAAGAAAGAAGACAAAACCATTTATCAATATGTATAATTAGTCTTTCAAGGTTCCCAGATAATAGGTTCCTCATACTAGCGTAGGTCAGATGAAATTTCAGCAATTTAAGTCTACCTACTTACTTGGATAAATTTTTTCTCATTCCAAATCAATTTTTATTTTATTTTCATCTCCCACGCGACGTAAAACGTTTACTAACAAATTACCGTCTCCTGCTTTGTTTAGATGCATTTAAATAGGACGAAAATTACAGAAAAAAGCTAATAATATAAAAACAGATTTCAGAAGGGAATATATACGAGTATATAATATAAAAGTCAAAACACATTAATACACAAACCCAAAAGAGATCTGTCAAGGAATAATTAGAAATACTACTTTTTGTACCAGAAAAACCACACAATCGTGTGTAAATCACGCAAGGTATTCACTACAAATAAATTGTATAGCATAACCATCTAGTATATATAGTACTATATTTGATATCGGTTTTGTATACTAGTTGGCACTATCTAGTATACATAACAATCAATAAAAACAATATTATAAATTGCACAGCAAAACCATCTAATATACCATAATATAAATAGAAAATAGGTATAACATATATTACATATACAGCATATATAATATATATAAAATATAGTTGTATAAATTGTATAGAAGAACCAATGGTATTCGTAACACAAAAGTTCTGGAGGGCCTAAAATTCTCACCTCTAAAAGAAATTATTCAAAACCCGAATTGCGCATTAATTGATGCAATAAAACTGAAATTATTTAATAAAAGTTTCCAACAAAAAAGATAAGACGACAAAAACTGCATTGGCAGACCAAAGCCTTATATATGTATGGCAAAACCATTTAACAATGCAAAACCAATTGTATAAACAGTAGAGCAAGACCAATGATACAAATCGTATAGCAGACCTATCAAGTAATCATAATTTTGTATAAATTAAATATATTACATAAACGTATAATTTTATATTTTTAAATGCTCCCTCCTCCCAAAAAAGGTAAACCTTAAAATATTTAATACAAACTACGAAAAATATACCAAAATATTCAATATGCAAACCTAAATTAATGGCATAATTAAAAAAAATGTCTTGTAAACATTTTTTTAACGCTTTGCAGTGAAGAGTTGCGTCCCTGATGAATATTTTTAAAACACACTGTTTATCTTAGTGAGATGCAATTATAACTATTGCAGATAATTATAGATTCTTCAAAACTATTTTTAATGTACTTATTAAATTTACTTAGAATCTAAAATAGAAAAATACTTTTTGCTTAAACTTCTGAGAAATAAAGAACTTTGTTATTGAGTTTTAATGCCAACTTAACTTATGTTTTTTTATTAATTTTTTTGAGATTCAATGAAATGACAAGCGATTTATATTTAAAGAATTAAAGTTTCATGAATAAATTATAATTTTTTTGGTAATAAAAAATGGTTAATTAGTAAAATAAGTCTATAAATAATACTAACATAGTAGAAATATTAATGTCTTAATTCTGCTCATTTATTTAAATTTATATTTCTGATATGGCTACGAATTCGAATTTAAAAGGCACCAATAAGTTAACAGAGTTTAAATTTAAAAATTGAGAGTTAAATTATTATATGAATGAATTTTAGTTCGATAGCATAATTTTCATTATATGTGTTACAGCTGAATTTTTAAGTGATTGCTAATATGCTTATTAATTAATTATTTATTAATTTACTAGACGAATTTATTAATGACTAAATTTGTATTTACATCAAGTAGTGTTTAAAATAGATACGGTAATTATAACAAGTTAAAAAAGTTATATTAAAAGCATATAAAGATTTAGAAATGTGGAATAATTTTTGATTCTTAATTAGTTCCAAACATTGAAAACTAATTATAATGAATACTAGACGATTAATTAATACATAATTAGAGCATTTTTTAATATCTTTATATATATAATTCTTCTGCACATCTGTTTTATCACTGAACTCCTCCTAAACGGCTGGACCGATTTGGAAGAAATTTTTTGTGTCTGTTTGACAAAACATGGAGAATGTTGAATTAATTAACATATGTTGAATTAATTAACTTTTACTATTTACTACTACATAATTTTGTATAAATTAAATATATAAATAAACGGATATTTTTACATTTTTTACATTAGACGATTCCCCCAAAAGATGAAAGTTAAGAATATTTATTACAAACTACGAAAAATATACCAAAATATTCATTGTATACACCTAGATTGAATGCATAATCAAAAAATATCTTGCAAAAATTTGCACACATATTGCTGTGAAGAATATTGTGGCAGTGACAAATCCAACACAAAAATTGTGGGGAACGACACCAAGTTAAATTGCTTAACTTTCGAAAACAACTGCAAAATACTTTCAGATTTCATTGAGTGTCAAAATATTGTCCCATCTAAATAGTGTCATTCTAAAGATTATCTTCAAATTCTCACCAATGAAATTTGTTGGAACTACTAGTACTACACCACACCACTTCACTGTGCCTAGAGCTGAGTTGCCCATTCACAGTTTGGGAATGATGTGGGCGAGAAAAGTCTGATTTAGCTCTGTGACGCTCTACGGTTCTATGAGACCGGAACCTAAGGCTTAAAGTGAATTCTAAATTCCTACAAACATCCATGGAACAGCCGGGATTCGAATCCGAAAGCTGTGGTACCGACCGCTAGCCATTCGGCCATTAGGTCCCGTTTGTAAACAACTGTAAAATACTTTTCAGATTTTTATTGAATGCCAAAAAAATTGTGCTATCTAAATAGTGTCATTCTAAAGATTATCTTTAAATTCTCGTCAATGATTTATATGATGTTAAATTCTCGCCAACGATTTTTATTATATTAAATTCTCACCGATTTTTTTATTATATTAAATTCTCGCCAATTCTCACCAACGATATTGCCAATTATTTTTATTATGTTAAATTTCTCCCCAAAATTCACCAACGATATTGCTAATGATTTTTATTATATTAAATTCTCGCCAATTCTCACCAACGATATTGCCAAAGATTTTTATTATGTTAAATTTTCCCCAAAATTCACCAACGATATTGCTAATGATTTTTATTATATTGAATTCTCGCCAATTCTCACCAACGATATTGCCAATGATTTCTATTACATTAAATTCTCGCCAGTCCTCACCAACGGTATTGCCAATGATTTTATTACATTAAATTCTCGCCAATTCTCACCAACGATATTGCCGATGATATTTATGATGATATTAATTCTCGCCAAACCATACTGTATCTCATTATATCTGCTAATCTTGATACATCAAATAATATCAAATAAATCAAATTATTTTTGGAATTTGGTGTTTACTTTTTTAAATAGAGATCGATACACGTCCTTTCAATGAAAACTGGTCTTTTTTAAAAACTAGGCATTGATTTGGATGATAATGAGTTACATTTTCAATTAAAACATGAAGATTCTAAATGTATATGCTTCAGAGCAGAAACTGTGACATTTATCTCAGTTACACCACTTCCCCTCTGAAGCCAAGTATCCAGATCGGAAGGCACTTCCACCTTATGTTTCCCCTCTTTACCTCAAGATATCCATTTTATGTATTTATATATATCTGTACGGCGCCCACGGAAAAGGAGATGATGAAGTTTTCGATTTCGCCTAACTACGAACCGCCTCCCCAGACCGCTGGGGAGCCATTTTAAAAATGGCGAGAGATTTCTAACGACGAATTGCTGTTGCCACCTCATTGCCTCGAAATTAAACCGGTGTTCCGTCAAAAATGTTTTTCTCCTCTTCCCCCGTGCCTTCGAAAATATCTTAACGATTCCATGCGCCATTTGTGGAGTCAGGTTCTCCGGAATGCTCGCGATATAGTTAAAGACTACTTAATCTGTTCTAACTAGCTCCTTCTCCGGGGAAAATGACGGGAAAGTTTTGCAGGAAAAGTAATGCAGTTGACGATGCATGTCGGCTTTCGGCAAAGACTGGGGATTAAAAAGCTCCGAGTGGTCATTTATTCTAATAGGAATCGTCTTTTGTCGCGAAATGGCGCGACAATGGAAGCTGCCTTGACCCTGGATTATTCATCGATGTTCTGAGGAAAAATTTCGAATTTCGAACGAGATTCTTGGTTTTCTAATGGGACGTTGTTGCTATTATGTTGCAGCTGCTACTATGTGTTAGTAGTCTTTCTGCCAATTTTATATTAATGTTAATGTATTAATCTAGTTCGAATGGTAAAATGTTGCTGGTTTTGAGTAAAACTGAACTGTAACATCTATAAATGGTAATTACTTGCTGATAAATTTAAGGAATTTTAGTCTTGGTGTGTAAAATAAATAAAATTGGAAAGTTGTTATTATTGTATTGCACATATTATTTCACTGTATTAGTTCATTGTGATGAAACTATTCTTTCATTGCGTTACTCCACCGTGTTGCAACGTTCACGTTAATGTATTAATCTAGTTCGAAAGGTAAAATGTTGTTGGTTTTGAGTAAAATGAACTGTAACATCTATAAATGGTAATTACTTGCTGATAACATAAAAGAATTATATTCTTGATGGGCGAAATAAATACAGTTGAAAAGCTGTTGATATTGTGTTGCACCTATTGTTGCACTATATTAGTCCATTGTGATGAACCTATTCTTTCACTGCATTACTCCACCGTGTTGCAACGTTCACCTAAATGTTTTTATGAATGTAAACGAGTACCAAAAATATACATGTAATATGCTAGCATATATGATTGACAAAGAATTGTGGTCGGTTGTAAAGATTAAGATTTTCATTTATAAAATGATATTATTTCCCGATATTATATTATTAAAATTATTTTTATTCTTTGCTAGAGTTATAATTTTTACAAACTGAAATTGTAATTTTAATCATTAAAAACATTTTTTATATTTTAGTTTGGGACTAATCAGTTTGTTTCTGTAAAAATATTATGATATGAAAGATCTTGCAATCAGTAACACAGCTAAACTTATAGCTATGCAAATTTCGATAAACATATGAAATATAAAGATTTGCAGTTTTATTGCTGTTAAAATCAAGAAAGAAATCACAAAAAATAAAAGATCACGAAAGAAAACAGAAATATATGTTCAAGACTTTTAAAACCATTTTATTTGGAATGAAAACTATTAAAATTTTAAAAACAATGCTTTTTCAAATAGATTTAAGTGAATTATTAATAAAAGAAAAAGAATGAGTACAACTCGCTATACAAATGAGAAACTAACAAAAATCGACCTTGTTTGTTAATCACAAACTATATGTAAATTTAAAAAAGATCGATTACAAATATAAACTATTAGACGACTTTGTATACAGTTTCAAATATCTTTCTCACTAATTTAGGGATCTATGAAAAAAATTATGTTTACTACATTGATATTAAAAAAGATGGTTTTTCAAAATATGATGTTCATCAATCAAAGTACCAAATGTGAGAGAATATGCATTCAAATTTTTTTATATAATAGCAAAAGAATCATTTAAACATTAATAGCTAAAATGAATTTATCGTAAATTTTGTTTATAATCAATGAACTTCAAAATAGGAATTAGTTTACTTCACTTGGGATAGATATCAGCATATTTTAATATTACTATTTAAAATTTGAACATTAATCATTTACATATTTTTAAAATTATTATCTACTTTTTTTTAAATAGTATCTAGTCCAATTTTCTATCTTCAGAATCTTATATCTAGCTTATAATCTAAGAATTTAAAACCATCTGATTTCAAAGAAATGATATTTAAATCACAATTAATATTTTAATAAAGATAATTTTCAAACTGATAATGAATTATACAGTATTGACCGAAAATAAAAGAATAAGTTCAACACTAGTTATACAAGAGAGTAATGAAACTAATTAAAAAATTAATTAATTCCTAATAAATTTTAACAATTCTTTCGGTCGATCGCCATTATTTTAAAAGATTGCTTTTTCTCAAACATTAATACGACTGCATTAATTACATTGCTGGAATATTAATGATAATGGTTTTGATTATATATTATAAAATAGTATTTTGATATTTTTATTTTAGCTTCTCAATATCTCAAAGACTGTAAGAAAAAGAGACCATGATAGGATAATGTTAAGGTCTGAAAAATATTTCATTTACTTCAGTCAATTAATGTCACACACACGCGTCATGAATTACAGTATTAATTATTATTAATAAGAATCTTATTGGATTCGTTAATATTTTTACTGTACTGTATGTAAGCGCCTAGACAGTTTATAGTAAATGCAATTGAGAATATCCAAGTTTTACTTTAATGTTTTAATGCTATATTAAGACAGATTTGTGAGAAAACATGTATTAAAATTTCTTTATAAAAAAACAAAAGAAAAAATTTAAACATTGATAGTTAAAATTAATTAATCGTTAATTTTGTTTATAATTAATGAACAGGAAACTTAATAGAAATTAGTTTGCTTAGGCTGAGATTAGCATATTTTAATATTAATAGTTAAAATCTGACCATTAATCATTTACATTTTTGTTTTCCTTTTTTTTTTTTTTTTCAAATAGCCTTGCTGATATCATCAAAACTATTATCTTATTTGCTTAATATTGAATAATCCTAATTAATTCCTCACATCTTCTAGATAAAGGCGTATTGCTGATTCATATGACAAACCTTGAAGCCTGTTTAAATATGGACGGAACAGATGCAATCAATTTGTTGCATTTGCATAGCAGGTTGTTATACCCAATCGCTTTTAAACAATAACAACCGAACACATGTCCATGATGAAAAAAAAAAAAATAATAATAATAAACCAGAAGTCATTCACTTGGCTACTATGTTACACTTGTAACGACAGATGACAAAACTTTCACAGAAGGTCTCATTAATTATAAAATCTTCCAGAAGCAGCATTTTAATTACATGTTATTGTGGTTGAATCAGAATTACAGCATTGCTCAAGAACTGGTAATCGTTTTTGGACCCCGGGCATGGCCAATTTGGGGAAGGAGGGTTCGTTTGTCGTAACAGGAACCAGATTAGGTGCACCCATTTTCGTCGTAAATCATCAACAGCAGGCGTAACTTAATGTGTTCTCAGATGGATGACTTCTGCTTGTCCTTCTGAGCTTACCAGACACTGAGTAGCAGCTCAGCTATTTAACATAGGGGTCGCTTTCTGGTTCGTTCAACCACAATTGGCCTCGCCCTGTCCGAATATTCGATGCATTTTAAGGTTTTAAATTAATTAATAATTGATGAACGACAGTTAGAATCCCCTGCCGATCATCGGATCGATGGATGATTGATTGTTGCAAAAAAAAAAAAAAACAGTTGGAAGTTGTCGTCAAGGATTTTTTTTCACCAGTCCTACGCTTTACATTTGGATTTGGTTTTTTGTTTGGAATTATTCTGGTTTTTACGTTTTTTGAAGGTGTTCGACAATTCTAGATGTGCAAAACGACATTCCGTGGATGGTATAAAAAGGGCCGATCATCTTCAGTGAAATCATGTTGGAATTATCCATTCCTACCTTCTCCATATCAACATGTTGGCTAAGGTAAGAATAATTTCGCTGCTTATATAGTAAAATTGGTATTCGTTTTATTAAAATATAGTTTATATGAACAAACAATCTATTTAATTGGGCTTTTATTAATGTTTTAATTTAAAATTATTGAATTGGGTTTTAATTTAAATTATATGGGCTGGACGATAAATTGAAAATTTGAAATAAATATATTTTTTTTTTTCTTATTACATATTTTATGCCAGCACATCGAATATGCAATATCTTAATTTCAGTAACAGCAAACGCATTTAATTTCTGCATCTATAAATTTACGATAAACAGTTGTTACGATAAATTACATATTTAATAAATTTTGTTATAATTTTAATATTTTAGAAATTTCTATCTTTATGTTTACAACCAAAAATGTTATTATTATTTTCTGTAAAATATATTTATGTAATTAATTTTTTTTATCTGAACGTTTGATTATGGTAAAATAATTCGAAAAATTTTTCTATGGATTATTATCTATAATGCGTTTTAGAAAGAAAATTTCTTTTACTAAATTATTCATATATTCCAGAAAATAGTAATTTTGTTGATTAATAGTGTTTTTTAATCACATAATTTCATTTATTTTGAAAATGTGTATGAAACAACAGATTAAATAATTAAAAAAGAGCACTTATTACAAAATAATTTAAAGCATACTCAAAGTTCATTGAAAAAATCAAAATAAATTCTAAATTTTATTTAAACTTTCTATGTAAACAAGGAATTTTTGCAAAATCAAAAAAAAAAAATTTAGCTAATTCTTTTTAGTTAGAACAGATTGTGGAGTACATAAAATAGCCTGTGCTTTTAAGGCCATATTTTGCGATTGTTAGCAAGGAAATTTATTGTGACTTTACATGCGTAATGAACATTAAAATTATTCATTAAATTATATTTCCCATTATTCTCCTTCTGATTATTCTCCCATACATTACGTAATTTGAATTCAAATCAGAGTAAACAAGATTAGTTTTTATCTTTCATGACGAAGGTTCTATCTTTTTGACATATTACATTGTTCTATATTGCGCTGTAAATTCTATCCGCTTTATCTATTCTGTTCGTTTTATTTGTTTACTTAAGCAGTTTCAATCCCCATATAATACACAATTCGAATTGAAATCAGAATTAATTATATTTGATTTTATGTTTCAAAAGGAAAGTTATGACCCTTTTTACATATTGTAATAATTAAAATCTTAGCCAAAATTATATTTATTTAATCATCCACATAGTCACAATTCCTTTGTGTGACTTTTTTTTCTTTCAACTTTTCAGATAATTAAAAAAAAAAAAATTATTAGTTGTTTTTCTTAAGAAACGTACCATATTCATTTCAGTCTCGTACTTTTAAAGTTTTAAAAATGACTCTGTAAGCTTCTTAAAAGATGGTAAATTGTTGGAGAAAAGTCTAAAGACCTTGAAAAGGTTTAGAAAATTCTTCTAGGAGACTTTTAACCATTCTTGTATTCGATCACTGCAGGATAATTTTTTTCTATTGATCAACGAAGACTGCTTTTGCTACAAAAATGCTTTTAAATATCTTAGATGTATAAACTTAAGTGGCTATTGTTGGATTGCCACCAACTTGCATGTTATACCATACATTCATTGATATTTTAAATTTTTATTTTTTTAGATATGAAATACGTTTTTTGTGGCTGTTAATTAAGCTTTGAAGTATGTTTAAGCTACTGTTTTTTCTGTTTAAAATCTTTATGGAGTATATCCACTGATATATGGAATAAGTTTAATTGGTGTTATAATGCCCCTCTAATTATAAAAAATTTTAATAAATTTTGATATTTATCATTTAAAATCTGACATTTCTCGTTTTCTGATATTATGGTCCAGAACTTTCGTTAAATTTGATATTTATTTTATTCAATTTAATGGCCAATAAATATGTTTTGTATAATTTTTGGCAGAAAATTATTCGAACTTTGAATCAATATTTATGCCAAGATTCTCATATAACAGATTTCAATATTTTTTTAACGGTTGTAAGATTAAAAATTTTGCAACTAAATTTAAAAAAAAGAGTTTAAAAATTTTATTTATTTTTTTAATTTTAAAATTTTTGTTGAAATTGTAAAATTGTTGTTGTAGTTATTAAAGTTGTTGTAGTTGTAAAATTAGTTTGATTCACTAAAGACAATATGTTGCTAATAAATTTAAATTTTCTAATGGCATTTATAAGGTCCAATAATTTGTTTCTATTGACATTCATTTGGAGATAATCATTGGCTTCATTGGCATATCAATAATCATTGGCTTTTGGCATCATCAATAATCATTGGCTTCTCAATAACAGGGATGCTCTTCTTCACAAAATATTAGGTGCTATTTGCTAGTGATTAGTACTTATACAGTTAATTTTATATCACTGAATTGTTACTGAATTGTTTTAGTTAATTAATTGAAATTAATCAATGAAAGAAAAAATGTTTCTTTCTCAAGCACATGGACCATCTAATCAAAATTCTTGAAAACCTACTTTAGGATTCTGTAAGCTCATATTAGGAGTCCATGGGCTTCTGGTTAAGAAACCCTGGTCTAAAAAAAAAAAAAAAGGTATGAAGCATATTAAAATCTGTATGATTTTTACACAATTGAATAAAGTTTATGAATACACTATCATAAGGGCATGAATAAAAAAATAACAATTTTAGGGTCTATGAATGAGAAATTCGTTGATGTTTAAAAGGAAAAAAAAAATTGGAATTATAAGTCAATGAAATCAAAAATGTTCAAGAAGCCACATAAAATGATATAGGAATTTAATGCAGCTGCTTTATCTTCATAAATATATCAATCATAATTTTTTTACAATTATAATTGAAATCTATATTTAAAAAGTATTGATTGTCCTTCCCTTAGGTTGCTTTACTTACTATTGTACTAGTTGGTGTGCATGCTACTAATGTTTTAGTGAATACTGGAGTCAGTACAACGACTCGACGACAAGATGTAAGTAACGTTTTTATTTGAAAAATTCATGAAATTATCTTATAATTATTTTCATGAATTGATTTGATCTACATTCGTATTTAAATTTCATAAGAAAAATTAGGAAATTTCAAAAGATAAACATTTCTATGTGATTTTAAAATTTGAAATTTGATAGAAAAAAAATTTGTTAGAAATTTGTTATTTGATATTTAAATAATATATTGAAATGTAACTACATTGCATTTGTTTTTATTATTCAATGTTATGTTCAAAATCTAGAATTTTATTTTAAAGAGATACGACAGAATTACTAATATTAGTTTTAAATAATTAAAAAAATTGTTCCACCATTATTTTATGTACCGTATTAGATTCAAATTTCGATCATTATAGGTTTGAGTTTTCTATTTTTATAGCTATATCTTATAATTTTTTATAAATTTCTGCTTGATATTTATTGAATGACTCATTTGAATGAGATTTTAGAACGACATGAATCAATTCAGGATAAATCATGTTTTTACTCGCAACTAACTAAATACAATTCATTGTACTAATGTAATTTGCTAATGCAATTTTAATTCCTTCATTGTTGTTCTTTTAACTTTTTTATTTTCAATGAATAATTATTAAAAATCCAGGGCCTAATGAATGACTTGTATATTTTTCAGAGTAATGGAAACTATGGCTTCAGTTATGAAATTGTTGATGCCAATGGAGCTTCGAATTCTCGAATGGAAATTGGTGATGCACATGGAAACAAACAAGGCAATTACCACCTGATTGACACAGACGGAAGAGCCAGGAGAGTGATTACATTGCTGACAAAGGTGGATTCAGAGCTGTTGTCAAAACCAATGAACCAGGCACTGCCAGAAGTGCTCCAGCTGGTGTGGTCATTGATTCACCCCTATGAAGGGCCCGTTGCTCCGGAAGTGCCTGTAGTAGTTGCTCAACCAGCTCCAGTTGTTGTAGAGCCAGTAGCTCATCCAGTTCCAGTTGTTGTTCCTCCAGCTCCTGTTGTGGCTGAGCCTGTTGCTCACCCAGCTCCAGTAGTTGTTCATCCTGTTCCAGTTGCTGTACCAGTTGCTCATCCAGTGACCAGTACCGTTAGAGTAGTTCACATTGCTCCAGCAGTTCAAAGGCCACTTGTTGCCTTACCAACCCGGGGGAGTCATTGTCAACAAAGGATTCTATGGTTTTGGACCAATTGGTTATGGAGGGTCAGTCATTAGCTATAATCCTTTGAAAGGCTATCCCCTATTGCGTTAAATGTAATTTTCGTGTACGACAAAGTGTTATTGTTGAATAATTATAATCAAATCGTGTTTGTTGGCATTAAAAGCTTAGGGGTTGCTCATACAAATCGCAGTTATTGTATATTATCACTCATTGCTTTTTATGTGTAAAATTAATTGGCATTTAAATGAAATGAAAAAAAAAATGTATTTGAAGCGTTTGCATTTTTGTAGCTACTTCAGAGAGAGCTTATAGTGAGAAGAATACATATTACGTCTTTCAAGTATTTGAAATGAAATTATCTGTGTTAAGAGCATTATTTGAATAAATTATTTTGGAAAATGATGTTTATTTATTTATTATTTAAATTTTTATTTATTATTTAAATTTATTTATTTATTATTAAAATTTTTATTATTTATGATGAATAATTAAGAAGCATCATATTTCAGCAAAAAAAAACCCTACACTTTTTGATGACTTGAAAACAACTAGGGCACACGAGCACACTAAAATGGATCATATTTTTTACTGGAGCTGGCAAAGACTTATATTTAAAAAATATTCACTTTTTTACTTATTAAATTAATCATATTAAATAGAGGGAAATTCAACATTGATATAATAACTCACGATATTTATATAGCTAAAATTTCCTCTGACATTTGTTTGTACTTATATATAAATAATTATTATTGAAAAAAAAATTAAAACAAAAAAATGAAATAAAAAAAACCATTAATCATTTTTTTAATTATCTGAAACCTAATTTTTATTTAATGCTAATTCTATAAGCCAATTCTTCAGAAACAAAAGCTCTAAGTTGAAAGCTATTTTTTATACTAAAAAGCGAGGTAAGTGTCCAAGAATTTTTTTTAAATTCCTGAATCTATTTTTTTTTTCCATTTCATTCCCATATCCATGGAATTCCAAAGAATATTTTTGTTTTAAAAATTGCATTGTCCTTTCCTGCCTAAACTTTTAAAGGAGTCTGTGTGGTATGATACCAAAAAGTTGAAAAACCCTGGTAATGAATAGCTGAAATAATTCAATACATACTAAGATAAGTGTCCAATTTTATATCAGTATGCCCAAAATTACGAAACAACTTAATTCAAGAATGCATAAACATATGATAAACACATATACACATTGTAATTCGGATGCGGGCACACAAAAGAAAATCATGAGCCATATATAATTGCTGAAATTCAGCTTCGGGCCCCCGAACCATATATACTCACTGTAACCTAGGCCCGAGTCACAAAATGAAAACCACAGGCCACGTATATATACAGCTACTCAGGCGTAAGGCACACAAAAGAAAACCGCGGCCACTTGCACTTATTGTAATCTGGCAGTGGATCACACAAGAAAAATGACCGGAAAGTAAAACATATGTATCTCATTTATTTATGCATAATAACCATGATAAATAAACATTATAATGCATCATAAAACAAAATAAAGAATTTCATGCAAGGCATTATATAAATTTATTTATTAATTTGTATTTGATTCAATTTTTGTAGTAATAAAACTCAAAAGTGAAAAAATAGATGGTTTTTCTTAATCGGCTTTTCTTAATCAAGTCTAAAAATGCCTGTTCACAAATATATGTAACAAATATATGCTTGCAAACTTAGATAACAAACTTATATGCTTTATTTTATTTACCAATAAACACATGAAAAAGTAGAAAGGGTGCAATTTTAAAATTGAATATGTATTTTGGCCATAAATATCACAGAGCTAAAAAAAAAATTAAGTAGAAAGAGATTCTTTACCCAGGTTAGATGGCCTAATCTGTAATGAAATATAAAAAAAAATGAAAATAACTTTTAATATTTAGATATTTATTTTATTAAATTAAAAGTTTGAACTTTTCTCTTTTAAAAATTCATGAATATCTGAAAATTTCCCAAAAATACGCCATTTATACTTTAAAATTAATTAAACATAAAACGCGGCAGCCACATACGCCTCGTTGGCTACGGTTTGTGCATTTCTCAATTTAAACAACCCATATTGTATGGCAATTATTTAAGTAAAAGAAATTGTAATTCTCCTCCATTTAATTTTTTTATTTCAACGTATGAGTAGAAAAATTTGCATGCAATACATATCGGCTAAACCATTACCAAAAACCTAAGACGAAAACATTTGTTTCTGAGTCAAAAAAACAAAACATTTCATTTGTTTTTCCTCGTCCAAACATCTATCGACGATGCTTTCTTTTTCTTTAATGGAGTCCACAAATTGATTGACTTTGGAACCATGTATTAGGATACAATCTACGAAACAGTCTCTTTTCGGCTAATTTGAATTTTCAAACGAAAGTTAAATGGCCTTTTATGAAGTGGAACATGTTGAACAAGAAAATATGACTTAATTGTATTTCCTAATTGTATTTTTTTAAGTATTACGGTACTGAGTATCCCCAGTACTAGAAATATATTCACTCGTTAGATTAGTAAAAGAGGAAGGAAAAAAATGCTGCCTGCTTTGGTGCATATAAAGAGAATGAGTAATTTTGTTATCAATTCAAATGAATAATTTAATCAACCTGATTAACACCCGATGCTGCAACTTACTTTCTTTTTTTTGCATCTGTTTAAAGATTTCTGTTTTAGAGGCAGACTCATTACTGAGAGAGTGAAAAAAAAAATTCTAATTCCTTTTTTTTTTTAATAAACAAATTTTCCTTTTTTAATGGTTATCATTATTCCTAATGTATGATAATGTTTTATAGGATACTTATTTAATGAAGGACATGTCGATAATAAATAACTCAATAATTTAAAATTAATAATTAAATTATTAAAATATTGATTATGTTTCAGTCTTGCTTTCTTATTTGTTTAGAAGCACAAAAGTTTAATCAATAATTTTTAATTTTGCTTTTAAAATTATCGAAAAAGTATTTAAAAAAAAGCTACTTTGGATGGTAAATTTTGATTAAAATAAGTAATTTCTTTATTTCTAATAATCAACAACTGCAATGCCAGACATCGAAAAAAAAAAATTCTTCACCGAAGAAAATTGAAAAAGTTTTTTTTTTTTTTTTTGGTTAACGCATAGACATATGATAAACACAGACCCCATATACTCAGACCCCATATACTTTTTCTGACTAATACTAATTAGTCAGCAAAAAGAAAACTATGCACCACATATACACACCGAAGGCGGAACATACAAAAGAAAACGCCACTCTATAGGGTGCACATATAGTACGGTTTTCATGTTCCATTTCCCCCACCATATATCGTTCACATGTACTCGCTGAAATTCTGTTGCGGGTCACAGGAAAACACGGGCCACATACACTCATTGAAAACTGGACGCAGGCCGCACAAAAGAAAATCACAGACCACATATTCTCACTGTAACCTTTGAGTGAACAAGCAAAAAAGAAAGAATAGGGCCATTTATACACACCGAAACCCGAGCATAGAGCATACAAAAAGCAAACCACTGTCACATATACTCACTGTAACCTAGGACATGAATCACAAAAAAAGAAAACCACCGAAAAGTATCTAAACATATGTATCTCATTTAATTATGTATAATAACAATAATAAATAAATAGTATAATAAAAAAAAATAAAGAAGGTTAAATCTATGTTAATATATAAATTTGTGTATTAATTTGTATTTGATTCATTTTGCAGTTATAAAGCACAAAAGGGAAAAATAAACGATTTTACTTAACAGTTTATTTTTATACTCGAGCATATAAATGTCTGTTCTCAAATATATGTCTATCCAAACAAGCTCTCACATGTTTTATTTTGTTTACTAATAACCCAGTTAAAAAATAGGTGGGGGAAATTTTAAAATGGAACATATGTTTAGGCCATAAATATCATATACATAAAAAAATTAAGTAGATATCGATTCTTGACAAAGGTTAGCTGGTTGCCTACTCTCTAATAAAATAGAAAAAAATGAAAATAATTTTTAATATTTAAACGTTTATTTTATTAAATTAAAACTTGATCGTGTTCTCTATTTTAATATTTCATGAAAATCTGAAAATTTCCCAGAATATGCCATTTATATTTTAAAATTAATTGGACATAAGACATGGCAGCGCCTAGTAGCCTACTCTTTGTGCATACCTTCATTCAAATTTGCAGAGCATTATTTTAAAAGAAATTGTAATTATGCTCCATTAATTTTTTTTTTTTCAACATATGGGACAGAAAAATTTGCATGCAATATCACTAAAACATTACCAAAAACCTAAGACGAAAACATTGGTTTCTGAGGCAAAAAAAACATTTTCATTTGTTTCCTTCGTCCAAACATCTATCGACGACGATTTCTTTTTTCTCTAATGGTGTCAACAAATTGGTTGACTTTGGAAGCATCTATTAGGATTCAATTTGCGAAGCAGTCAGTTTTCGGCTCATTTGAATTTCAAACGAAAGTTAAATGTCCTTTTATGCAGTGGAACAAGAGAAACAAGAAAATATGACTTAATTGTATTTCCTAATTGTATTTTTGGAAGTACTACAGTACTGCGTATCCCCAGTGCTTGAAATATATTCATTCGTTAGATTAATAAAAGAGGAAGAAGAAAAAATGCTGCCTGCTTTAGTGCATATTAAGAGAATGAGTAATTTTGTTATCAATTCAAATGAATAATTTAATGAACCTGATTAACACCCGATGCTGTAACTTTGTTTCTTTTTTTTCATCTGTTTAAAGATTACTGAGAGAAAAAAAACTTCTAATTACTTTTTTTTTTAAATAATCAAGATTGTACTTTTTTTTAATGTTTATCATTATTCCTAATATATGATGTTTTATAGGGTACTTATTTAATGAAGGAAATGTCGATTTATGCGATAATAAATAATTAAATTATTTAAATATTGATTATTTTTCATTCTTGATTTCTCATTTGTTATATTTGTCTGGAAGTAATGGAAATGACATTATATGTGATTGTAAAGATAATAAATAACTTAATTATTTAAAATAAACAATTAAATTATTAAAATATTGATTATTTTTTTAGTCTTAATTTCTCGTTTGTTATTCTATGTGCTTTTAAATTTAGAAGCACTAAAATTTAATTAATAATTTTCATTTTTAAAAATTATCAGAAATGTATTTAAAAAAAACTACTTTAGTTACTAATTTATTTTATATGGTGCTTATTTAATAAAGGCAATATCATTTTATGCTATAATAAATAACTTAATTATTTATAATATATAGTTACATTTTAAAATATTGGTTATTTTCCAGTCTTGTTTTCTCATTTGTTATTCTATGTGCCTTTAAATTTAGGAGCCCAAAAGTTAAAATTAATAATTTTAATTTCAGACAAAGGAAAAAAAGCCTTACCTAGAAAATTGATAAAGTTTAAAGGACAAAGTACACATTGTAACCTGAATGCGGGCACAAAAGTCATGGACCACAGATACTTGAAGGAAAACACATTATAATGAATCACAAAAAAAATAGTGATTTTAATACGAAACCCCGGGCGTGGAATGT
Organism: Caerostris extrusa; assembly: GCA_021605095.1. Taxonomy (NCBI): domain Eukaryota; kingdom Metazoa; phylum Arthropoda; class Arachnida; order Araneae; family Araneidae; genus Caerostris; species Caerostris extrusa. The sequence continues at coordinate 40,159 of BPLR01012696.1, forward strand.
TCTTCCCATTGGCCTTTATAATTTCAAATATTCTGTTTGAAACTTTGAAGTGAATTGTATAGAGATTGAACTTCTGTTTGATTGAAAAATTGTCCCACGAGTCATTCAATGCTTCTAGAAGCTGAGTTAGCGAATCAAATTGCCTTACATCAGCATAAACTCGACGAACTAGCATTGCCCAGATGTTTTCCACTACATTAAGGTCAGGACTTTTGGCTGGACATGGTAAAACATCCACATTATTTGTTAGGAACCAGTTTTTGACTCCAGTCGCGGTGTGAAGGGAAGCTCCGTCTTGCTGAAACTTCCACACTTCACCCCCAAGTCAGAACCATAAGGAAGAAGCTCGAATTCAGCACTTGAATGTAGTCTTTATGTTTTTGCTTACTATTTAAGAAAACTAGACTTGTCCTTCCTTTGTATACAACAGCCAACCAAACCATGAAACTCCCTCCTTCCATTTGTCGTGTTAAATAGTATTCTTCTTCATTCCCCAGACAATGCCAGTAGTGCTGATATCCGTCTGGAGCGTCTAAGCTAAATTTCTTTTCATCGGAAAATATCACAGAAGTCCATTCTGTAGTCCAGGACATGTGCTCCTTAGTCCACGCTAAACGGTTATTAATGTGAGCTTGTGTCCACTTAGGATGATGTTTCCGTTTTTTGAGAATGAATTTTTTAGATTTTTTAATATAGTTGTAAACTGTTTGTTTCGTCACATGATTAAGTCCTGCTTGACTTCTTGCCTTTGAAACACTTCCTTTGTTCTTCTTAAGCACACGAACAAGTTTTCTTTCATCACGTGGTGTTAACTTTTTCGGTCTACCAGTCTTCTTTTTCTTTCCATTTTTATAAGGATTTCTGTAAAGTTTGAAACTGTATTGGGGCTCATCTGCAACAATCGAGCAATCTCTCTGACACCTCTACCATTATTTTGATATGCGGAAATTTGGCCTTTTTGAAAATCGTTCAAAGGTATTCTTTTAGGCATTTCTGAGAACGGAGAAACAGCGTAACTTTTAAACAAATTAGATTTTTTTTTTTGACAGTGATAAAACAAAGTACAAAATCACTATTTAACTAAAGAACAACTCACTAAATTAAATTTATTAGCAAGTGTCCTTATACTTTTTTACGCATCGGAAATTATATATACTAATTTTATTAATAATATTAGTGGTAGATGTTTAATTTTTGCCTAAAATGGAAAAAAAGGGTCATTAAACTAAATCTGTATAAATATCTGGTAATTAGGAGAAAATAAGAGACATTATTGGCAAAAAAACAATGTCCTTCTATTTTTTTTACGCAGTGTATACTCATTATAGCCTGGGTTTGAATAGGGAAAAAAAGAAAATCACTGAAAAGTATGTAAAACATATGTATCTCATTTAATTATGCATAATAACTATAATAATTAAACATTATAATGCAATAAAAAATAAAATAAAGAATTTTAGCAGGGTAATTTATAAATTAATTGTTTATAATTTGTATTTGATTCACTTTCTTGTAGTTATAAAGCGCAAAAGAAAAAATAAATAAATTGCTTTTCTTAAATCTTTTTCTTTATACTCAACCCTACAAATGTCTTTTCACAAATATATATCTATTCAAACAAGCTCACATGTTTTATTTTATTTACCAATAAACACATTAAAAAGTAGATGGCGTGCAATTTTAAAATGTAACATGTGTTTTGGCCACAAATATCATAGAGATAAAAAATTCACGTAGATAGAGATTTTTCCCCCAGGTTAAATGGTTGCCTAATCTGCAATAAAATAGGAAAAAAAAAGGAAAATAATTTTTAATATTTAAATGTATATTTTAATAAATTAAAGCTTTATCTTGTTCTCTATTTTAATATTTCATGAAAATCTGAAAATTTCCCAAAATATGCCCTTTAAACTTTAAAATTAATTGGACATAAGACGTGGCAGCCACGTATGCTACGTTGCCTACGGTTTGTGTATACTTTAATTCAAATAACCCATTTTGTAAGGCAATTATTTAAGTAAAAGAAATTGAAATTCTTTTCCATTATTTTTTTATTTGAACATATGAGTAGAAAAATTTGCATGTAATACATATCGACTCAACCATTACCGAAATCTAAGACGAAACATTTGTTTCTGAGTCAAAAACACATTTTCATTTGTTTCCCTCGTCCAAATATCTATGGACGATGCTTTCTCTTTCTCTAATGGAGTCAACAAATTGGTTGACTTTGGAACCATGTATTAGGATTCAATCTACGAAGTGGTCTCTTTTCGGCTAATTTAATTTCAAACGAAAGTTAAAATGGCCTTTTATGAAATGGAACATCTGGAACAAGAAAATATGACTTAATTGTATTTCTTAATTGTATATTTTGGAAGTATTACAGTAACTGCGTATCACCAGTGCTGGAAATGTATTCACTCTTTAGATTAGTAAAAGGAGAACAAAAAAATGTCGACTGCCTAGATGCATATTAAGAGAATGAGTAATTTGGTTATCAATTCAAATGAATAATTTAATCAACCTGATTAACACCCGATGCTACAACTTTGTTTCTTTTTTCCATCTGTTTAAAGATTTCTGTTTTAGAGGCAGACTCATTACCAAAAAGGGAAAAAAAACCTTTTAATTACTCTTTTTCAATAAGCAAGATTTTCTTTTTTAATGTATATCATTATTCCTAATATATGATAATGTTTTATAGGGTACTTATTTAATGAAAGAACTGATATTTCATGCGAGAATAAATAAATAAATGAATAAATATTGACTATTTTTTAATCTTCAATTTTCATTTGTTATTCTATGTGCCTTTAAATGTAGAAGCACAAAATTTAATTTTCAGTAAATTATAAAAATTATCAGAAATGTATTAAAAAAATGCTACTTTGAATGTTAAATTTTAGTTAAAATAAGCAATATCTGTATTCTTAATAATCAATACTATAGCAAATATTTATACTATCAACAACTACAATAGCAGACAAAAAAAAGTATAACCTAAGAAAAGTGAATATTTTTTTTTTATGCAAGGCAGGGATTTTTAGAATAAAAATAAACCTTCAGAAATAAAATTCTTTAAAAATAAGTTGATTAAAAGAAATCTTCCACATATACTAACTGTAGCCTGTGCTTCGACCACACAAAAAGAAAACCATCGAAAAGTATCTAACACATATGTATCTCATTAATTTATGCTTAATAACAAAAATAAATAAATACATAATACAATAAACAAAAAAAATAAAAAAAAAGAAAAACATTTATCCAGGGTATTATATAAAGTTATTTATTAATTTGTATTTGATAACACAAAAAAAAAAAAATAATAAAACAAAAGGCAAAAATATATAGTTTTTCTTCAACGGATTTTTATACTCAAGTCTAAAAATGTCTGTTCACAAAAATCTGTCTATACAAACAAACTTATATGTTTTATTTTATTTACAAATAAACACGTTAAAAAGTAGATGTGGTGCAAGTTTAAAATGGAACATGTGTTTTGGCAATCAATATCATAGAGATAAAAAATTACACAGATAGAGATTCTTGACCCAGGTTAGCTGGTTGCCTAATCTCTAATAAAATATATAAAAAAAGTGAAAATAATTTTTTATTATTTAAATGTTTATTTTATTAAATTAAAAGCTTGAACTTGTCCTCTTTTAATATTTCATTAAAACCTGAAATTTTCACAGAATATGCCATTTATACTTTAAAATTAATTGGGCATAAGACGTGGCAGCCACATACGCCTCGTTGGCTACTGTTTGTGCATTTCTCAATTTAAACAACCCATCTTGTATGGCAATAATTTAAGTAAAAGAAATTGTAATTCTCCACCATTAAACTTTTTTTATTTCAACGTATGAGTAGAAAAATTTGCATGGCATACATATCGACTAAACCATTACCAAAATCTAAGACGAAAACATTTGTTTCTGAGTCAAAAAAACATTTTCATTTGTTTCCCTCGTCCAAATATCTATCGACGACGATTTCTTTTTTCTCTAATGGAGTCCACAAATTGATTGACTTTGGAACCATGTATTAGGATTCAATCTACGAAACAGTCTCTTTTCGGCTAATTTGAATTTCAAACGAAAGTTAAATGGCCTTTTATGAAGTGGAACATGTTGAACAAGAAAATATCTTAATTGTATTTCCTAATTGTATTTTTTGGGAGTACTAAGGTACTGCGTATCCCCAGTGCTGGAAATATATTCACTCTTTAGATTAGTAAACGAACAGGAAAAAATGCTGTCTGCTTTGGAGCTTATTAAGAGAATGAGTAATTTTGTTATCAATTCAAATGAATAATTTAATCAACCTGATTAACACCCGATGCTGCAACTTTGTTTCTTTTTTTTTTTTTTTTTTTTTTTGCATCTGTTTAAAGATTTGTGTTTTACAGGCAGACTCGTTACTAAGCGTGGAAAAAAACTTATAATTATTATTATTTTTTAATAAGCAAGATTTTCCTTTTTTTTAAATGGTTATCATTATTCCGAATATAGGATAATTTTTATAGGGTACTTATTTAATGAAGGAAATGCCATTTTAAGTGTTAATAAATAATTAAATTATTAAATATTGAATATTTTTCAGTCTTGATTTCGCATTTGTTTTTCTATGTGCCTTTAAATTTAGGGGCACAAAATTTATTTAATAATTATAGTTTTGTTTTTAAAATATTATCAGAAAAATATATAAAAAATTTTGGATGTCAAGTTTAGGTTAAAATAAGCAATTTGTGTTTTTCTAATAGTCAGTACTATGGCAACTATCTATACAATCAACAACTACAACGGCAGACAAAAAAAAAAAAAGCATAACCTGAGAAAATGGTTTTTTTCGTTTAATGCAAGGGATAGTCATGTTAAAATAAAAATAAACTTTTAGAAATAAAAAGCTTCCAAAATAATTTGATCAAGAAAAAAAAAAAACAAAAAAACACGGCCTCATGTACTCACTGTAACCTGTGCGTAAACCACACACACACACACACAAAAACCCCATCGAAAAGTATTTAAAACATATACATTTGATATTAAATAAATATTGTAATGCAACAAAAAGAAAAAAAAAGAATTTTATGCAGGGTATTATATAAATGTATTTATTTATTTGTATTTCCTTCATTTTGTGCAGTAAATAAGTGCAAAAGGGAATAATATGGTTTCTTCTTAATCTTTTTTTTTTTTACTCAAGCCCAAATATATCTGTTCATAAATATAAATCTATTCAAACAAGCTTAAATGTTTTATTTTTTTAACAACATTAAGAAATATGTAAGGTGCAATTTTAAAATGGAACACGTGGTTTGACCAAAAATATCATAGAGATAAAAAAAACAATTAAGTACTTAGAGATTCTTCACCTAGATCAGCTGATTGCCCAATCTGCAACAAAATAGAAGAAAAATGCAATTCATTTTTAATATATAAATGTTTATTAAATCAAAGCTTGGCCGCGTTATCTATTTTAATCTTTCATAAAAATCTGAAAGTTTCCCAAAATACGCCATTTATACTTTAAAATTAATTGGATATAAGACGTGGCAGCCACATACCCCTCGTTGGCTACGGTTTGTGCATACCTTAATTCAAATAAACCCATCTTGTAAGACAATTATTTGAGTAAAAGAAATAGTAATTCTGCTCCATAATTTTTTTTTTTTTTTATTTCAACATATGGGTAGGAAAATTTGCATGGCATACATATCGACTCAACCATTACCAAAATCTAAGACGAAAACATTTGCTTCTGAGTCAAAAAAAACATTTCATTTGTTTCCCTCGTCCAAATATCTATCGACGACGATTTCTTTTTCTCTAATGGAGTCCACAAATTGGTTGACTTTGGAAGTATGTATTAGAATTCAATTTGCGAAGTAGTCTCTTTTCGGCTCATTTGAATTTCAAACGAAAGTTAAATGGCCTTTTATGAAGTGGAACATGTTGAACAAGAAAATATGAATTAATTGTATTTCCTAATTTTTTTTTTTTTTTTGGAAGTACTACAGTACTAAGTATCCCCAGTCTGGAAATGTATTCACTCTTTAAATTAGTAAAAGAGGAACAAAAAAAATTACTGACTGCTTTGGTGCTTATTAAGAAGATGAGTAATTTTGTTATCAATTCAAATGAATAATTTAATCAACCTGATTAACACCAGATACTGCAACTTACTTTCTGTTCTTTGCATATGTTTCAAGATTTCTGTTTTAGAGGCAGACTCATTATCAAGATAGAAAAAAAAAACTTCTAATTACTTTTTTTTTTATAAGCAAATTTTCCCTTTTTAATGTTTATCATCATTCCTAATATATGATAATCCCTTATAGGGCACTTATTTAATGAAGAAAATGTCTTTTTAAGGGATAGTAAATAACTTATTTATTTATAATTAATAAGTTGTTTATTATCGCTTAAATTAACATTAAAATTTTGATTATTTGAATTAGTCTTATTTGTTAAAGTTTCACCGATTTTCCCATCCAATTCGGTACGACCTTGTTGTGCTGGATGTTCTTTCCATGGACAGTGTCACATGGCATGAGTTGCACATTAAACACTACAGTTGGTTTAATGTGCAACTCATGCCATATAAGTTGTTATTTCGATTCAAAATATCACTGACAGCCGAATTCCCTTTTCTTTATACCTCTTACAGCGCCATCTATTAATACATTTTAGAAGTTTTTTTTTGATGCTATACCGTTTCCGCTTATTCAAGTATCTTCAGGTCAAATTTGTACTCATTGTGGCGAGGGGTTCTTTTTTTACAGCATTTTGAAAGTGGGACTGTGTAAGTCAAGTAACAGTAACAAACTGCGAAAAAGATAGAATTTATTAAGCACATTTTTTTTAATTCAGTAATAAAGATCATAGTACATATAATTACTATCATTCAGGTATGGACCAAAGAGTTGGAAAATTTTATCTGATTTCGCAGCATTGGAAATAACGAAGGAAACATTAAGCCATATTAATGCATAAGATTTTTCCTCGATAATTGAATTAATAAACATTTTTATTTATAAAACTGTTTATATTAGTAATTAATCGTACAAAACTTTCACTCCTAACTTGTCCATGAAATGTGATGTTTTAGCAAGGCTCAACTGTATTTTTATGTTTCGCATAACAAAGCATGTAGATTAGTTTAGCTTAGTTTGTCACTCTACGGTCATTTTGTGCACATTTTGAGCTAATTAGACAGGGACCTACAGTTTAACGTGGGTTCCGAACCGCTAGCAAACATCCATCCCACAGCCTGGATTCGAAGGTAAAGCCTGTGGTACGAAAGGCCAAAGGGCTAGACAAATTGACCATCAGGCCGCCAAAGCATGTGGAATTTAACGATTATCATGAAAGCAATGTTTTTTTAATTTATTTCCCCAAATAGATTTAAATATTTCATAAATTATATCAATAAACATAATTCATAACAAAAACAACCAATACAATTTTCGAATGAATATATTATAACTGTAAATTTGGCTTAAAAGCTCACATATTTTATGTGCTAGAATTTCAAGTTTCATTTGCCATTGTGCGGGGTGATAAATATAAAACTCCGCAAAAATGAAATAGTGCATCACTTTTTATTTTCCGGTTATTCCTTGACCCGCTTGCAGAAAGCATCGGTAAAATTGGAACCGGCTCAACTCTGCGTAGTAAACAAGGGGTTTTTACCACCCTTTATGGAAGGACGGAAAGTGGGACGCTCTAAATCATGCGCTCTTTTATCGCAATATTAACTGCCAAAGTGACAGATCCCTAAAACTTTCGGTTGCCCAGAAGTTTGTTTGATTGACAGGGGTAAATAAATTTCGAATGATAATGACGAATCAGGAGCCAGGAAGTCTAGGGCGTGTGAGAGGCCCTTTTTGTAAATTTACAGATCGAAGTCCCCAAGCGCATGAGAGATGTGTTCCGAGCATTAACCAAAAATGTCAAAAGGGAAAGTCTTAAGAAAGTAATTTAGTGTCTTAATAGCTGTCGAGTTCTGTTGTTGATACTTTAATAAGAGCTTAAAAGTAAAGAGTGGAAGTTATTTTCATATTTGTGAAACCTTATGAAAAATGATGATATATGGCATTGCTGTTTTTGCCTGACAAACTTAAATCTTAATGTTTAAAAACTAATGAAACCACTATTATCGTTTTTGGTATCTTATGTCTAAACAGTTATCTTTTTTCCAAGTCACATTAGCACGGAAAATTATTTTATTTAATAGTTTAACCATATTTTTAAATAATGGGAAAATAAATGATTTTTTTTTAAATTTTATTTTGTTTATTTTATTTTCATAGTTTTATAAGGCTAGAAAAAGAGTAAAACAATAGTAAATGAAAAAGAAATATTAATATTTACATATGTAATCCTTACACATCAATGGTAATGCATTTAATATATGTAATACGAACCCAAAACCTGTGGCACAAAGAGCCAGACACTCGGTCATCTGACCCCTCTAATATGTATATTCAACGTTATTTTAAAATTTAAGTTAAAAACTGCACATATAATAAATAGTTTTTAAAAGCAAGCTTAGGTGATTCTAAATATTGTATAATATATTTAATTGACTTTACGATAGTCATTAACATAAATTAGGTTTATAATTCCTTTAATGCAATGTTGTTGTTTTTTTAATTTCTTTACCAAAAGCATGTTTACAACTATTTTATTTTTCAGTATGTTTATTAATGTTTGGAAATTTATTAGTTATTAACAAGTAAAAGGAAGGTATTTAATTACCGTATTTTCTTACAAAATATTCTTATCTCGATACATATACTATTCATAACAAATATTGCCAGTGGACTTGAAGGGCGAGTGGTTAGCGTTCTGGCGCTCGGTACCACAGGCTTTGAGTACCGATGGATGTTTGTAGTGTTCCACTTTAAACCATAGGTCCCGGTCTAATAGATCGTAGAGGTAGTGTGACTCGCATCTGTAGCAAATCTTCAGTCTACACGTGACCCCTAGTGAGTGCTAAATGAGTAACTGTGGTGCAGCCCTTGCTTATGGCATAAAGATAACTGTATCTGTATTGCCAGTTGCATTCATTAGGAAAAAAACGTAACAATTATTATTCTTTTTTGCTTTAATACAGCTGGCAAACATTTAGATAAGTGTCTCGGATGCCTTAGGGTAAGCGCTGCACCGACGTTACTCCCTTAGCACTACACAGGGTGCGTGTAGCTTGAAAGATAAGCTGCGGATGTGAGAAACAATACTTCCGTAACGCTCTACAATCATGTTAGACCGGCACCTGCGTTTAAAGGGGATTCCGAATTATTACAAACATCCATCGCACTGCCGGGACTCGAACCCAGAACCTGCGGTACCGAGCGCCAGAGCATTAGCCACTCGGCCATCAGGCCCCATATTCTTATATCGATACATATAACTATTCATAACAAATATAACCAGTAATATTTGTGATTGTGGGCCTGAATGGCCGAGTGGCTAACACTCTGGTACTCGGTACCACAGGTTTCGGTTTGAATCCCGGCGGTGCCATAGATGTGTGTAGTGGTTCGGAATCCACTTTAAACCGTAGGTCCCGGTCCTAATAGGACTGTAGAGCGTTGCAGGGGGCATTGTTACTCGCGTCCGTGGCTTATCTTCAAGTTACACTCTCGCCCCCTGGGTAATGCAAAGTGAGTAATGTCTGTGCAGCGCTGGCCTTAAGGCATCAAGACCAAGCTGTCTAAGTGTTTGCCAGCTGCATTAGAATAAAAAAATATATATATTTATGATTGTATAAGTATGGCAAAGTAATTTTATCAAATGTCTTGCAATTATGAGTTATAAATTTTGAGTATTAATTGAAATTTCGAAATGTTTTGCTTTAAAACATGACAATTAAAAGCAAAACATTTAATTTTTCTCTTCAAATATCTGCAAAATACTTATTTTTTAAACTCAATCGCACGAAACTTCATTATCGCGAAACCTGATTCCATTTATAAATCGTTCGAAGACAGCGAAATTCCCGTGTCATGAGTAATGTTCCAGACGACTCTTTACCGGGGTCACCCGGAGAGAAAACGAACGTTAAAGGGCAAGCAATCGTTTGCACCAATGCGCTCCCCCTCTTCACCCTTGACTAGTCGCTCGTTATTAAAGGGCCCCGTTAATGGAGTTAAATCATAGCGAATGAAATGGGAAGAATCCAGTTAAATCGTCTGCACGGGGGTGGATGAAGGGGTGGGTGAGGAGATGTTAAATTTGTTATTGTGTTGTAAGGAAACGGTGACCGTAATTCGGTTGCCGCCTCGCTCTCGGAGGTCTATCTGAGTTGTAAGTTAAATGCCGACTGCGGAGTTGCTAAGCGAATGCGATAAAGCCCACGGTTCTGTTGCAGAATTAATTTGCATTAAGGGGGCTTGGTATTGCGTTAGGGGTTGGAGTGAACCCTAGGGGGAGTTTCATTACACTGTACTGACAATGGGTATTAGAGTGGTGTAGAATGGTGCGATGGAAAATTAAGATTAATGGCAATGAAAAATAGCAATGGAGTAATTGACAGTTCTGTAGAATTGCGATGATGGTAATTGAGTCGTGAGCTTTAATAATCTAATGCTTTTTGACATCTTAATGCAATAATTATTATTTTGAAAAACAGAGGAAGTTTTGCTATTTTATTTTGGTGATCAGTTTTGTTATTGTCATTTTTGAAATTTGCCATTTTTTTCAATATTTTCTGTTCTAATGGAAAAATTTCTGTTCCTTTAGATTTTTCTGTGGGAATTTTGTGATTCCTGTGAACTTTTTTTCTGTTCTGCTGAAATTTTGACTTATCATTGATGTCGTTTTGACTTTCAAAGTTTTTCTTTTTTTTTATCGACGTTGGAAAAGTCAGTCAATATTAAAAAAACTTTTTTCTTGAGTATTTTTCTGTTCTATGGAAAAAATTAGCAATAATTATAGCAGTAAAATGAGCAAAATAACAATGACGTAAGTGACAATTTTGATGATAATTGAGTTATGAACTTTAATGATCTAATACTTTTTGAGACCTTAAAAAAGGCACTTATTTAATAATTATTACTATGAAAAACAGAAGGGGTTTTATTATCTTTTATGATAATTTTTATTATTTTCATTTTTGAAATTTGCCAGTTCATTTCAATATTTTCTATTCTAATGGACAAATTAATGTTTGAAAAATATTTCTGTTCCTTTGGATTTTTCTATTTTGTGGTTTTTTCTGTGGAATATCTTGGTTCCTGCGAATATTTTACTGTTCTGTAGAAATTTTGACTTATCAATGAGGTCGTTTTGGCTTTTCAATGTTTTCTTTTCTTCGGCGTTGAAAATGTTAGCCAATATTAAAATTTTTTTTTTTCTTGGAGATTTTTAAGCTCTATCGAAAAAATTAACAGTAAGAGGAAAAAACAACAATGACGTAAATGACAATTTTGCTGATATTTCAATTATGAACTTTAATTATCTAATACTTTTTGACACCTTAAACTTATTACACCTTGAACTTATTATAAAACTATTATTCTGAAAAATACAGGTTGTCTTTTCTTATTTATTTTATTTAAACCTGTGGTACAGAGCGCCAGAGCGCTAGTCACTCGGCCATGAGGCCCCGCAAATTTCTAGCTTTATTAAAAATAAAGTAGCTTATTGTTTGAAAAATCTGAAGAAATTAAAAAATAGCCCTATAAATTTTTCTGCTATTGCCATAATGCATAAAATAATATGTCAATACACAATTAACAATATGGTTAAATACACTCATGTCCATAAATTATGGATAATGAAGTTCAGGCAAAAGAAAGAGACAGAAGCAAAACAAATTTGACTTATTTGTAAAGTCTATTTATTAACAAAAGGTAAAGAGCAAAACAGATGCTATATGTTTGACATAATTAATAAAAATTGCGATTGTTACTCCCTTCTACCACGTAAAAATCATCCAAATGCTTCTTTTGTGCCATAACTATGCGGTTATTGCATTGAAAGGCTTTTAAAGCGCTTGTGAACAATTTTACTTCTTTGCCACCATTCCTTATATAACCCCTCTCTGACACTCTCGTCATTGTGACGTACTATCCGCGCCATCTGGTAGTTTCCTGTAATTTGTATATTCTTCTTCAAGATGTGTGTGACAATTCTACAGGTGAAATTTTTATTTTAGAGTTCAATTTCTGTGTGATTCTGAATTATCCTTAATTTATGGACATGAGTGTATATGATTATACTTTTCCAACTCATAAATTTATTTTCTTGATTAATGAGCAGTAGACGAAGTCATGAAATTTGACATATAACTAAAAACAGATATAGCTTATATTAAAACCATAGGGGCCTGAATGGCCGAGTGGCTGGCGCTCTGGCGCTCGGTACTACAGGTTTCGGGTTCGAGTCCCGGTGGTGCCATGGATGTTTGTAGGGGTTCGGAATCCACCTTAAACCGTAGGTCCCGGTCCTAATAGGATCATAAAGCATTGCGGGGGTAATGTTACTCCGCGCCCGTAGCTTATCTTCAAATTGGACGCTCCCCTGGGTCATGCAAAGTGAGTAATGTATGTGCAGCGCTTGCCTTACGGCATCCAAGACCAAGCTGTCTAAGTGTTCGTCAGCTGCATTAGAACAAAATAAAATATTAAAACCATAAAAAATTAAGGCTTAAATTATTGTTTTTCTTTTCAAAATAAGAACAAATGCCTATTTAATAATTGTTATAAAATTTGAAGTTTTAAAAATTATTTATTTAAAATATTTAAATCTGTTTACATTTTAATTCCCATATTTATTATCGTATGAAATTTTCAAGCCTCAATCGTTTTGAGTAACAGTACTTTTGCAAATCAGTGAATAAAAATTATAAATCTTTTACTACACATTGATACTCTGGTTCCATCAAATACATTATTATATAAAAACAAGATTTTCAGTTTAAAACAATCTACGAGTGTTTATGGAAAACATTATCGATGCTAGCGAATCTGTTTTTGGAGATACCTTTCGAAGCATAATGCTAAATAAAGATTTTATCAATTAATTTTAAATTATAACGATGATGCTTTGAGAGTGATAATTACGCAATTAGCTGTGCGTAAAAGTTTTGCTCAAGTGATAAATCATTGCGGCTAATGAAAGAATAGTTCGATACTCGCCGTTACTTAACACGCCTAAGTGTTTTTCTACCCACTCGATGGCCGACTCCAATTAAAATAATGTGACACGAATATTGAATGAGTGATTCATGCAAAATGATTCGAACGACAGTTTTTCCTATAAGGCTGCTGGTATTATTCTCTTACAAATGATTTCTATATTAAAAACAGTTTAAAATTAAAAAGTTTATGCTTTGGGTTTGAATAGTTTTTATTCTTTAAAAACACATTAAATTTATTGATAAAAACAGAGTCATTGATGTTTGTATATATAAATCTTTCTGAAAACGAATCTACTAAATATTCATCTTAAAAGAAATGAAATTATTTATAATAGATAGATTTCTTACGGATTGCTAATTATGCATGCATCTAGAACCAAGATTAATCTCGTGTGCAGGTTTCATTGCAATGTAGCCAGCCCCAAGATAAATTTCTCATACAGGATACAATTAACAATGTAGCCAACACCAAGATAGATTTCGATAAAATAAACAGATAGTGCCAAGACAGATTCTACTAACAATGTAGGCAACAAGATAGATTTCCAAGATAGAAATTCCACGATTCACTTGGGTAATGCTGGAACTATTATATATCTGCAATATCAATGACTAAGTTCACTGCACTGGCGGCTATTGCGCCATTGATGATAGATGGTGATAGTTTCTAAAAAATTATAGAAAAAATTAGAACGACAAAACTGAATAAATGCATTTTGCAGCATACATAATTAATAATGTTTCAAAAGAATTTAATATGCAAATTAGTCAATATTCGGAGAAGCTGTTATTCATTACCATTGGACACATAGTCAAAGACGAAAGGGCTTTAAGAGCAGTTTCTGCAAGTAGAAACTGCATATTGAACTTGGGTAATGCTGGAACTATTATATTCCACAGATAATCAAAGGATGGAGTTTCTAAAAATTATAGAAAAAATTCTGAATAAATAAACTCAGCATACATAAACAATGTTGAATACTGATAACTAAATAATACTCAATATTATTTACAGGAGGAATTTCTTTAGTAAACAAGAAATTCATCTTTCGAACCATCTGTAGTTCTTCATTCATAAAATGAAAAGAAGCAACAAACACAAAATAAATATTTGTCCCTGAAGGCTGCAGAGATCCATATTTTGGTGGCCCGAGTGAATGTGCCATTCAGGTAACAGACGACTATTAGAGGAGATCGTAAGCAACTCCACTAATAACGCTTTCGGACGGCAAAACGAACTCTTGGATGACCCTCTGCGACGTGACACTTTTATTAAACACCTTTATCACGTGACCTCCGGGTGGGGATTTGGGGGAAAGGGATTTGGTGCCGGAGGCTAATGCTCGGAGATCGCCGAGGCTGGGAATTATGCATTAGATTAGAAAATGGCCGAGCGTTCCGAAAGGCAAAGGGATTCGACGTCCGAAATTGCAGATGTTTCCTGCCCGGCATCGGAGATTATGAAAGTGGCAAAAGGGATGAAAAGAGGGGTAGGGTAGGGGTAGGTATGGGGGTAGAGTCCGGAATTTTGATCTTGGCTAGATCCCTGAACCATTTTCGATGATTCTGATCAAGAAAAGATTAAGTGTTTGGAAGTTAGCGTTGGTGACAAATGTGTCGTTAAATTATAAATATTAGGGAATTAACAGAAAAATCATTATAAAGCAAAAAGAAAAAAAAAAAGTACTGTTTTATATGATCATGTTTAGAAAACATGAAATAAATAAAATTGTTGTTGAATTAATAATTTTAAGAAGCTTTTTATGTCATAAAATAGCATTCGTAAACGTAATACATATTATTAAACTTTCATATATGAATTTTTCATGAAAAGGGTCATAATTTTAAAAAAGACTTACAGTAAGTTTCCTTACACGACAAAAATGGGCATTAGATCGTTCAAACACTATAGTGATTGAGCTGCAGTCTTCACAGTTAAAAATAACTCGGTGGCGATCTTAACAGTGACTTGCATCGACATTTTGGGTTAAATAGGCTTTCAACAATATCAGTGAAGTAGGGGACTGATGACCGATTGGGTAGCGCTCTGGCACTCGGTACCACAGGTATCGGGTTCGAATCCCGGCGGCGCCATGGATGTTTGTAGTGGTTCGGAATCCACTTTAAACCGTAGGTCCCAGTCCTTATAGGATCGTAGAGCGTTGCAGGTGGGAGGCATTGTTACACAGCGTGCGTGGCTTACTATCAAGCTACACGCGCCCCTGGGTAAATGCAAAGTGAGTAACGTCTGTGCAGCGCTTGCCTTAAGGCATCCAAGGCCAAGCTGTCTAAGTGTTTGCCAGCTGCATTAGAAAGAAAAAAAATATCTGTGAGAAGTATTTAAAGTTTCTACATCCTGGGGGTAAATTTTTACAATTTACGACATTTCAGTAGGGAATATTGAAATTTAAAGGGCGTTTGTTTAATAATAAACATATATTTATGACATTTAATAATAAACAAATATACATTGATGATATTTAATAATAAAAAAAAAGTGCATTGAAGAAATTTAATATGTATATTTATGACATTTAATATTAAACAAATATACATTTATGACATTTAATAACCAAATGTATATTTTATGACGTTTAATAATAAATATACACATTTATAGCATTTAATAATAAGCAAAAGTGCATATACGACATTTAATAATATGACATTTATGACATTTAATATTAAACAAAAGTTCATTTATGACGTTTAATAATAAATATATACATTTATAACATTTAATAATAAGCAAAAGGGCATTTAGGACATTTAATAATAAACAAAAGTACATTAATGGAATTTAATAATAAACAAAATATACATTTATAACATCTAATATTAAATAAGTATTCATTTAGGGACAATAATAAACATATACATTTATGGCATTTAATAATAAACAAATGTACTGTACGTTCGTGACATTTAATAATATGCAAATCTACTTTTACACAATCTTTAAATAAAAATGTACTTTTAACTTATTAGAAAAAAAGTGAAAAATTTAACATGCACACTATTATTTTTATTACTAATTTATATAAGTTAACTTTCACAAAAAAAGGAACTTGTTTGTTTAATTTCTTAATATGCTTCAAAAAGCACAAAAACTCTAAATTAATATAATATTTTTAAAACTTTTTCATTTGATATATATATAATTTGGATAGTAACTGAATGAAATTAGATCACTAACAAAAAGAAAAATTTTATTTTATCCAAAAGGCTTTAGTCAAATATTTTTAGAATGTGCAAATGGAAAGATATTTCCAAGTATTAAATGAAGATCTAATTTTAAAATCAGACGTTTATTGTATGAAAGACCTTAATTCTATTTAATGCAATAATTTAAAAAAAATCATTAAAGCAAAGTAATTCATGTATTCTTTTTAATACAAACTAAAACCATTAATTCAACCCATTAATTTTTTATTTGATTTATGTGTATGTATTTTTACGACATTTCATTTTTATAACTTTGAAATTCATTTCCCTATAGTAATTCCTTTAAGTACTGTAAAGAACCATTTTATTCACATAAATTTTCTTTCCTAAAAATTTTTTGTCTGAGAAATTTTAAATCCAGGTATAGTTTTTTATTTTCCTAAAAAATTCATGTTTAAGTAGTGTTTGTACGATGTACAAAAGCTGCTTTGTTTAAGAAAAACAAACGCAAAAAAAATAACAATCAATAAATCGGTCTCTAATTTGTAATGTTATAAAATATGAAAACTTCTGTTAAAATAAATCCTTATTATTGAAGTTTTTTTTAATTAACATTCTTTGCATTGGCTTGCAGTGACTGCAATCCTCACAGTTCATGGATTCGAATATCAGCTCTTATTATTAGATGTTGCTAGACACATGTTAGCGTTGGACTATACGTCGAGAAAATTAAAGCCATTAATCTATTTATAGCCCAGAGCAGAGATAACGTGCAGGAGGACTCAGGTTCAAATTCGCATGTGGCGCCCGTTGTCCTCACTGCTCTCAGAAAAACAAGAGAATCAATGGTACATTGATAATTATACATTGTGAACACTCAGTATTAGAGTCTTGAATCTACAATTAGGCTACCTTGTTGGTTTTTCAGGTTTACGAAAAGCAAATTGGAGGCAATTATCCCCTAAAACTCCCACTCCTCTGAGCGACCTGAGGGCCAATTGGCTAGCGCTATGGCCTTTTGTACCACAGGCTTCAGGTTCGAATCCTGGTGGTGGCATGGATGATAATGTTAATGGTTAGGAATGGTCAATGGCTTCCAATCCACGTTAAATTGTATGTTCCGGTCTAATTCGCCCAAAGTATGCACAAAATGACCAGTCGAATACATAAGGAAGAAGCTGTCAGCACTTAGAGCGACAAACCAACTCCCCCTCCCACCGAGATAGAGATAATCTTCTCACCTCATCTATCAGTGGGCTGTTTATGGTATGCAAATAGAACTCGAGATCCACGGATGTACAACAACAACAAAAAATGAAATTATATCACAGCTCCATGCCTAAGCCGAGGACAATAAATCTGTAGGCCATAATGCGCCTCATTGCATTGCCCTTTCCTTTTCTTCACTCCACATCTCACCACCCAAATTTTGTAGCCTAGGTAGATAGGTAGATAGTTGATTTCTTGCCTTTGAAACACTTCCTTTTTGTTCTTCTTAAAAAGCACACGAAAAAGATAGGTAAGAATGGGTACCAGTACTAGGTAGATAGGTGAAGAATGGCACATCGGTGAACCTCGTGCGAAAAGGCCACGAACAACCCACTGATGGGTGTTGAGTTGTCTGACCACATCCCCCGCTAAAGGCACGTTGCCACTGAGCCATGAGTCGAGTATTTTCGTTATATTGGAAGAAGAGGACACGAATTCACCAAGTGTCATCTAATTACTAAAATTGCGGTGGGTATCGGATAGTACATTCTAATAGATGTTTTTCACATTCCTCTAATAGATGCGCCCTTGTTAACACTGAATCTTCTACATCTCTACTGTTCTACTTGAACATAATTCAAAGTGAATACCATTAAAAAATAGGAACAACAGCTTTTTAGAGTAATAATAAAATAGGACACGTCCGCCTAATATATATATTTTTTGTTCTAATGCAGCTAGCAAAACACTTAGACAGCTTGGTCTTGGATGCCTTAAGGCAAGTGCTGCACAGACGTTACTCACTTTGCATTAGCCCAGGGGCGCGTGTAACTTGAAGATAACAACCCACGGATGCGGAGTAACAATGTCCCCGTAACGCTCTAGGATCCTATTTTGGGCGGGACACTTCACGGTTTAATAAAATTGCGGGGATTCCGAATCACTAAAACATCCGTTACATCTCGTTCTACTTGGACATAGTTCGAACCATTAAAAAATAGAAACCTGTGGTAAAATAGGGCGCCTAATATATATATTTTTTGTTCCACTCGGCCATTCAGGTCCACGTCCGCCTAATAATATAAAGAAACCGAAAGTTTGGGCAAATATATGTCATCTTTTCGTACTAGAGTTGGCATCGCCGCTTTTCACACTGCATTTATTTAGAAACTATTAACATGTTACGAAACGATTCTGGGCATTCGTCTTCTGAAGTCATACATTTATTGAACTATGTGCTTCGCTAAAGATAAATAGATACAAGATATTTTGTTTACAACTCTGGTCATTTTGTAAGAAATATAAAACATTGCATATAAATGAATATCTTAAATTTTTTTAATCAGTTTGGAGGGAAAATATTAACTAAGAAAATTTGTTAATAGAATATAGATAGAATAAACAAATAGAAAATAATAGAATAAAAGTTTAAAGAATTAATTAATAGAAAAAAAATTTTAAACAATAGTTAATAGAATAAAAATTGAAAAAAGATAGTTAATAGAATAAAAATATAGAAAAATTAAATTTACATCTATTTACAGCTAAATAAAACGAATCATTCCTTTTGAAAATCGTTGCAGAATAACAGACTTTTTAACGTTTTTTCAGAGTAGTAATAAAATAGGGCACGCCCGCCTATTCTAAAGAAACAGAAAGTTATGGAAACCATCTCTCGTTTTGTACTAGAGTTGGCGCTATATTGTCACTTAGCTTCATTTCCCAGACAGCCTTTATTTAGAAAACATGCTTGATAATAGACCTCAACTTTTTCTCCCATCGTACAAAAACCATAGATTATTAATGGCCAACGGTAAAAATTGTCGCAAAAATTCGTCAAATGCGCGCTCTAATATATTACTATATGCAACAGCATTATCCATTCCTTCCATTAGCATGTATAGTGCCAATACATGGTGTTTCAATTTGACATTATTATCAAAATTTTGATACATTTAAAATTACAATTGAAGAATACCATTAAAATACATTAAAACCGTACTCATTAAAATCTTATGCAAAAGTGTTAGGTACTCTAGAAATTCTCCTTCTCCGAGTCGTGCATTAAAATTAATCGACCTTTGGATTAACGGCATGGGAGAGTTCAGTGCAGGAGAAGAGCAGTACAAGACAAGTCGATTCGTCCCTGTCTGTCTTTGATGTGTAGGGCTTCTCAATTTACATAATGTATGCAATTTACCTGTACGTTTGCTTTCCCTCTGCTTTCTATCGTCAGAGTTATTTAGATTTTGAAATTTCACTCTCTTGCTGTGTTTCGTATTTCAGTCTTCTTCTAATAAGAGGAATAAGTTTGAATCAGTCTACCATTTCATTTCATTGTATTTGTGTTACAAATGTAACAATATTACACACTCTATCAGAATTTGCCACTGAGTATTAGCTAGTGTTGTAGTCGTTGGTATCACAGGTTTCAGGTTCGAGTTTTGGAGGTAGCATTATTGTTTGTGAAGGGTTCGGATTACGCGTTAAACTGTAGGTCCTGGTCTAATGAGCCTAAAGTGTGACAGTAGAGTGTCAAAACAACCAAACCAAATTAACTTGTCATTGAGTTTCAGAGTTCTGTATTAGAATATCATCACTCTACATTTGCCACTTCGACGTCTGTCCTTTAGAGAATAAGTTTCTGCAAATTTCTCTAATTTTTATAAAAGTAAGAAAAAAAAATTCATGTTGTATTGCAGACGTACTTATGGTTTCAGCGTTATCTAGCATGCAATAAGATGCGTGTGTAATTCCGCTCTGCTGTCACTGCTTCGTAAAACAAGTAGGTTCGGAGGAGAATGTGAGTAATAAGTCGAGCATTTTGTTTTCCATGTTATTTCTGGATACGACATTGAAGTGTGATTAGTAACACTTAAGTATTTTTATTGAAATCATTACTTCTCCACATGGGCCTGAATGGCCAAGTGTCTAGCGCTCTGGCGCTCGTTGACACAGGTTTTAAGTCCCGGCAGTGCCATGGATGTTTGCAGGGGTTCGGAATCCCTTTAAGCCGTAAAGTCCCGGTCTTATATGACTGTAAGAGCGTCATGGAGCTTAGTCATACTTCTACCTACGGGTGCATCCATCACAACAGAAGCTGACCCCTTTCCTTCCCTCCATGAGTAGATTGCTCATGGGATATGCAGGACACTAAGAATTAATCACAGCTGCAGTACATTGAGGATTAGTCCCAATACAACTTCTCCACATATTTCTAAGGAATGATAAAAACATATCAAGTACAATATGACCCATCTACTTATTAAAAAGTTTTTAGTAAATAAAAAGTATTCTTGAATTATCTTGTAATAACAGATAATTCAAGAATAGAATCACAATAAATATTTAAAGTATGTTGCTGTTTATATAATTAAACACGTCAACACCTTTTTTGTATTAATTGGAGTATTGTAATACCTTAATGTTATCATTTTCTTTCCATTATTTATGAACTTCATTGTTTTACGTATGAAATGTCAGCTGTTTCAATAATGTGCTAACTTTCATATGAAACTCTTGCTGGGTTGGATAATCATCTTAATAATTTTCTTGAAGTTTCCTTGACACTTTTTGCAATCCCTTTTTCCAGTTTAAATTTACCACTTCGACGCCTGTCCTTTACAGCACCCGTTTCTCCGAATTTCTCGATCAAAATCATCGTTTTTGTTTGGCTTATATCTCATTTTAAATTTCTTTTCAAACTCAATATGCACCACAGCAAAGTTCCAACAATGTTTGTCTATGAAATTCCTTTCCTCTAATTTCAACGATAAAGAAAGAAAAAAAAAAAAAAACGGCGAGTTTTTTACATGCACTTTAAAAAGAATTAAAATTATTACAGCGTCCAGGGCTGACCATGTGACATTATCTATAGAACAAGAATTTAACTGTATGTTCACGTGTAAAACAGCGTCAGATTTGAGGGCGTTAGTGTCTTTTCAGATGACAGTAGCTTTCCTAATCGGTTTGTGTCAGTGTGAGTAAAAATGCAAAATATGCGAGAATGTTTGCTGGAGAACTCTTGGAAAAAGAAAATCTCCGTTCAGATAGAAACGGCAACATTTTTGTTCACTGGCTAGGAAAGAGGGGAAATAGGTAATTAGGATTGCAATGAAATGCTGAAAAGAGTCTAATCGAACGATGTTGGACTCTCAAGTCTACACGTGGCTTAATATATATGTGTTTGTGTGTATGTGTGAAATCTTCCTATTTATATTTCTTCTGCAGCCATTCAGGATTGACGGATTGCATGTTGGATTTCTAAACAATGAAAGTCCAGTCTTATATAATCAAGTACAGCCGACCCGAGAATTCCCGGGTATACGCCTGGGACAGACACAATAAATCCATAATAATGTGAATTTATACGTTAGGTTCAAGGAAAGAGAGCATTAGAAAGTGAATATCAGATTGTCGCAACTGCTCTTTTTCACTTACAGTTGAAGTGGCAAAATAGACAGTATAATACTTCTCTATTAGTTCATCCAGGAAAACGTTAGATTTGCTATTGTATGTCGTTTTAAGGGAAAATGAATTAAAATATTTATGTTTAGCATTGGAAAGCAGTATTTGTGAGTACAGGTAACAATTTATCCGTAAAGTATATACCATCAATAAAAGCAGATATCAAATGTTTTGTAGATTTGAATTTCTGAATAAATTAATAATTCTATTTTTGTTGTTTGATATTTCTAGAAAAGTATTTTAACAGAATTTAATAAGTTAACCAAATTTTTAAGTTAAATCCTAAATGACGAAGAACGGAAAATAATAATAATATTAATAAAATAGAAAAACAGAAAGAAAATAATTTTAGCAAAAATTATGATAACTTGTAAAATTAACTAAAATGAATTTATCTTTCTCACTAACCGAATTGCATGCTCATTATCATTATCAAACACATTCCTTATCTTTATTTGTACAAAATAATCATTGTGCTTATAAAAGAGGAAAAGAAATAGGTTTTAAACATTGTGTATGTGAAATACATTGTGTATGTTTAAGGATTCGCTAATTAAATCAAATCAAATCTCCTCTTCTTCAATCTTTTATCCATAGTTGTGTTATCGATAAAAGCCCATTTCAGATAGGATACTAAGAGGGTGTTTTTTTTTTAATTCTATAGTTTTTTTATAATTTAAGATTGCTGTTATGCGTTACATTCAATTCTAAATTTTATGCGTGAACTGTTTATTGGTGAGCCTATTGTATTTATTATTATTATTTTCTCCCGTTTCTTAATACTACAATATATTACTATTAATATATTATTTTCTACATTTCTTATATATTTTTAACATATGTAATTTAGGGCAGTGCGAGAGATTGTGAGTTTGGCTTGACTTGACTTGACGTGATTTTTGAGATTTATGCTCGCGATAACTGCTTTATCTCAATTTATCCAATTGCTCTCGAGAATAAATCAGAGGAAAATAATTAATAAATGAAAAGGAAAAATACGAAGTAAAACAGATTTTCAATTAATCAGTGAACATCAACTGATTCCAAAATTATGAAATGGAAGGGTCCGAAATGAAGTGTCGTGCAGTACTTCTGTCAAAAAATAATACAGTAAGGTTAGTATACTCCTACAATCGCAATGAAAATAAAAAATAAAAAAAAATCTACGCAATTTTTCGAAGAAAATTAATTAGTGTAACAATTTTGTAATATAGGTTCATCGCTCATATCAAATAACCAAGGATAGAGAGGACTTTATATCCAAAAGCCTGTTTAAGTTTTTCTCTTTGTACTTCATATTTAGTACATTGGAATAGAATGCGTTCTTCAGTTTTTTTGCATCTTGAGGTCTGTGGAGAAATCGTTAATCCAAATCTATGGAGTCTGGCTGTAGAAACGTATGTTTTGTGCGGAATCTTGAAATGAGTACTTCTTCTTTTCTATTGATAGATAAAAGACGATGAATTGGTTTGATACTATTTGAATGCAACAGATCCAGTGCGTATTTACCTTTTGTGAGTTTGGTTGCGTTAGTAGCGTGATCTACAGTTCATTATTTTGATATTTTTCTTTTTTTAGAGTAGGTGGAGATTGTGACAAAGAACTGTAGGCCGACTCGTGGCTGAGTGGTAACGTGCACCACTGGTAAGCATTGGGGGGGGTGATCAATCCGCCGACTGTATTGTTGTAGACACTGTTTCAAAGACGAAGGGCCTGATGGATGACTGGCTAGCACTTTGGCGTTCGGTACCACAATTGTCGGGTTCGAATCCCGATGGCGAAATTTATGTTGGTAGTGGTTTTGAATCCACTTTAAGCCTTAGGTGCGGTCTCACATGACCGTAGCTTAATCAGATTTCTCACCCTCATCATTCCTAAACTTTAAAGGGGCAACTCAGCTCTAGGTACAGTGATGTGATGCGATGTGGTGAGGTGTGGTAATTTCAAAAAACAAGGAGACTCGGTGGTGTTTGTGATGTTCAGCAACTTGCTTCATTATTCAGACTACCTGGTGGGAGTTTCCAGGTATTCTTCCATACGATACTCAATTACGGGGTAGTTCCCCCTAAAAGTTCCGGGAAGTATTACCCTTCTTCTTCAGCAACTCGGAGAGAAGTCAGACTTCCACCTAAGGTTGCTCCATCACAACGGAAGCTGCTTCCTTTACTTCCATCTATGACTACTCATTGGGTGTCCGTCGCGCACTGCAAGACACTGAGGATTAATTACAAAAATAATACAAAAATTGGTTACAGTTTTCTTGGTCGTAATCTTGATAGCTTTTGACTGTGATATAAAAATTAATGGTAAATAACTATATAACTCGTTTCGAAAATATAATATTTCACGGGTGACGTTAAAATACAGATGTGGTGTTCTGTTATTATTTATTTTTGGTAATGCAGCTGGTACTACAGAAACATTTATTCTTTATGCCATAAGCAAGCGGTTTGCACCATTGTTACTCATTTAACACTACCCAGGGGCATGTGTAGCTTGAAGATAGGCTGCGGACGCGAGTAGCACTACTCCTGCAGCCTTTTACGATCTGATTAGGCCGAGACCTTCGGTTATTAATATTGGCCCTACGGCACTACTATTGGGCCTAATATTGGAGTTCTAATATTGGACTTACGGTTCTGCTACTTGGCTAATATTATATCGAATATTCGACCTACGGTTCTACTACTTGCCTAATAGTGGATCTAATATTGGAGTTTAATATTGGAGCTATGGTTCTGCCACTTAGCTTATATCGGATCTAATATTGGACCTACTGTTCTACTATTGGACTAAATTGGAGATTCACATTTCGAGACAGGATATATTTCGTTTTTAAGGGTAGAGTTGTCAACCCTACGCCCAACGGTTTACAAGTCATACTAGACTGATATCTACTGTTTAAAGTGGATTCTGAACCACTACAAACAACCATGGCACCACCGAGACTCAAACCCAGAAACCTGTGGTAACGAGTACTAGCTACTCGGTCATCAGGACCTCTAATGTCCTGTTATGAAGATACTAATTACTTAGCGAATTCCTGGGTTTAATGATGATAGTATAAAATGAAAAAAATCTGCAAAAAATTATTTCCCTGACTTCAGCTATTTTAAGGGTGAGTGTGCTTATATTACAAAGTCAACGAACTATCATATTCGTGTTTTTCCCTTAAAACTTAATTTCAATCGGGCCTGAATGGCCGAGTGGCTAGCACTCTGGCGCTCGGTACCACAGATTTCGGGATCGAGTCCCGGCGGTGCCATGGATGTGTGCAGGGTTCGGAATCCACTTTAAACCGTAGGTCCCGGTCCTAATAGGATCGTAGACGTTGCGGGGGCATTGCTACTCCCGCGTCTGTATCTTCAAGTTACACGCGCTCCTGGGTATTGCAAAGTGAGTAACGTCTGTGCAGCGCTTGCCTCAAGACGTCCATGTCTGTTTCCTAGCTGCATTGGAAAAAAAAAAATTATAAATTCAACGAACTATCATATTCGTGTTTTCCCCTTTAAAACATACATTCAATCATCAGACGCTCATATCATATGGTGACAAATCACTTGATAAAAAACACAAACACGTTTCACTAAAGCTTGAAACTTATCACAAGTTTCCAGCCAAACCTGAATAAATAAAATTGAGAGAGAGGGGGCGAGAATTTTAATATGTGCGACGGTGTCAGTCTAGTTTTCGTTTGCAATTACTCCCGTCCACTTGACTAATAAGAAGTGCAACGACAAAAATAATAATAAAGAAATTGGTATCCATCCCCCCATTCCTTTTCGCGCGCGCATGCTCACTGCAGACGATCCCACTCCTGCCATGCCCCCTTTTAAGACTTCGCCGGCGAATGGCGTTCAGTGCTCGCCGGCACTTTCGATGTCTAGGGTGTGCGGCAGATGCTACCAAGGAACAGAAACCGAAAACATGACTCGGAATCGTTTGGCGGTCGTCGGGGTGCGTTCTACAAAAATGATGCGCCGCAGGTGTTAATTTGACTGCAAAAACTGTGACAAAACATCTGTTGGTTCGCTTGTACAGTTCGTTTATTTTGTATCAAAGAACAGAAGACTTTGAAATTTTTTTTACTTTAAACTATTATTATATTTGGACTTTGATGTTCTACAGTTGAAATTTTTTCGTCTGCTTTTGGGTAAGTGAAACACAATTTTTTTTTTTTTTTTTAATTTCATAGCTTTTTAATTGTGTTTGTGTGTTTTAAAAAAAAATTATGTTTTTAGTTTGATAATAATATTTTAGAATACATAAAATTTCTTTTTTTTCTATAAAGGGAATCTTTTATGATTTTAAAAGAATTATGACTTGGAAAAAGGTAGTTAGACTTAAATAATTTGTAGCAGTATTTTCACATAATGTTTTGGACTTAGCTGATTGATTTTTAAATACTGTTTAAAAATTTAATTTCTTGAAGAGTATTATTTTAAGATTAAATCGAAGATTTTACGTACACATACACACACAAAAAAAAAATTCCAGTAAATTAAAATCATTCTGAGATGGTGAAATGTTTTTAAAGTAGTTTTACACAAAATGGTATTTTTATTTTTTATACTTAAACTGCTTAAATCACATTCACATTCAAATCTGTTATTTAATATAATCAATAAAAGTATAAAAATAATTTGATATTAATTTTTAAAAAATTTTAGTCTCATTTTTTTTACAGTTGCTCATATATATGTAGCATTTTGACCGATTAACAATTTTAATTTAATTAAGATGTTTAATTATCAATAATAAAAAGCAGCTTATAAATATCACAGAAATTTCAAGACGTAATAATAGAACAAGAGATCAACATAAAATAGAATTATAATAAAACTTTTCTTGACCCTAAGTTATAATAAATTTAAAAAACCACAAATTATCAATCTCATAGTAGTAAAATAAAGTTTCCTTTATTCGATTCATAATAGTGTAATAATAAGCGGTTTATTATAATTTTGTTATAATTACAATTGCTTTTCTTTTAAAATTAATTGCTTTTCTTATAAGTCAAAACTAAATATTTTTAAAGAGCCTGATAAAATTCTGTACTGGTATTGCATCGTTTTGAACTTTTTTTAAAAAGTTCAATCTGACAAATTAATAACCAATATTCATTGAAAATTTTAATTATTTTTCATAGAGAGATTAAATAATTAGTTTTACATTACGCTAATTGACCGTTTAACTGTAATAAAGTTTATTTTTTATTATTATAAAAGATGTATAATACCTAGAATTAACTAGTTTTACAATACGCTAATTGACCATTTTAATGTAATAAAGTTTTTATTATTATAAAAGAGGTACAATACCTTGCATTAACTAGTTTTACATTACGCTAACTAACCTTTTTAATGTAATAAATTATATTTTTTATCATTATAAAAGAGGTAAGATATACCTTGGTTTAACTAGTTTTACATTATGCTAATTGACCATTTTAATGTAATAAAGTTTATTTTTTATTATTATAAAAGAGGTACAATACCTTGGATTAAGTAGTTTTACATTACGCTAACTGACCATTTTAATGTAATAAAGTTTATTTTTATAAAAAGAAGTACAATACCTTGCATTAACGAGTTTTACATTACGCTAACTGACCATTTTAATGTAATAAAGTTTATTTCTAGTTTTACATTACGCTAATTGAACGTTTTAATGTAATAAAGTTTATTTTTATTATAATAAAGAGGTACAATGCCGCCCTTTTCATATCATTAATAGAGAGTAAGTTTAATAAATTAAACATGGAAGATATAAATGCGTTTGATTTCTAAATAAAAGAATGAAAAAAAGGAAAAAAAAAAAAAAAAAAAAAGGCGGAATGTATTTGCTATTTTTAAAAAGAGGTCAAAGTAAGAAAAATAATATTTTAAACAAGTGAACTTCTTGTAAGTATTTTTATTTAAAAAACAATGTTTGTAAAAAGAAGAGCTGCCATGCTTAGATATTATCAACAATCTTCACATAATATCGAATATTATAACTATGAAATTAATTTGCTCTGTTCCAATAATTGTGGTCAAAGAGATTAATGAAAGAGAACAGATTATGCTTATTGATCTATCAACCTCTCAAATCGAACACATGAAGGGAATGGAACACAGGCGTTCGAAATCGTGCTTTAGAACTCAAACGAGGCATCATGGGTAATCTACAGGAAGAGTAAGTCAATTTTCTGCGGGACTTCCAGAATAATTCGATGCCAGGACTGTTCGAAATCGTGTGGGGCTAGCAGATAGAACACGGTGTTGTACGGAAGGATACATAAAATGTGTTCTATTTGGTAAATTTCATTATAAAAATTGAGATAGATTTAAAAAATCTTAATTCAGATAAAAGTTACAGTAAAATCAACGTGTTATTAGTATCTAGATATAGGAGTGCTTTAGTGAATAAATAACATAAAAGTGGTTATATTTAAAAAAAAAAATCATTTAAAAGTTAAATACTCTATACAAAAAGTTATTCGTAAAGCACGTATGAATGAATTAGTAAATATAAGGATATAAAAATATAATGTTGTAAAGATTTATACTTAAAACATGTATCAATGTATTATTGAATTCGTGAAGAAAATGTGAGGCTAGCAGATAGAACACGGTGTTGTCCGGAATGATACATAAAATGTGTTCTATTTGGTGAATTTTATTAAAAATATAGAGATAGATTTAAAAAATCTTAATTCAGATAAAGTTAACGAGTTACCAGCATCTAAATATAGAGTACTTTATAAAAGTGAATAAATAACAGAAAAGTGGTTGTATTTTAAAAATAATACAAGGTTAAAATACACTATAAAAAAAATATTCTTGAAGCATGTATTATGAATTAGTCAATGTAAAAATATAATGTTGTAAAGATTTATACTTAAAACATGTATTAATGTATTAAATGAATTCGTGAAGAAAATGCGGGTTAGCAGATAGAACACGGTGTTGTCGGAATGATACATAAAATGTGTTCTATTTGGTGAATTTTATTAAAAATATAGAGATAGATTTAAAAATCTTAATTCAGATAAAGTTAACGAGTTACCAGCATCTAAAATATAGGAGTACTTTATAAAAGTGAATAAATAACAGAAAAGTGGTTGTATTTTAAAAATAATACAAAGGTTAAATACACTATACAAAAATATTCTTGAAGCATGTATTATGAATTAGTCAATGTAAAAATATAATGTTGTAAAGATTTATACTTAAAACATGTATTAATGTATTAAATGAATTCGTGAAGAAAATGCGGGGTTAGCAGATAGAACACGGTGTTGTCCGGAATGATACATAAAATGTGTTCTATTTGGTAAATTTTGTTAAAAAAATAGAGATATATTTAAAAAAACCTTAATTCAGATAAAAGTTACTGTAATATCAACGAATTATCGTTATCTAAATATAACAGTACTTTTATATAAGTGAATAAATTACACAAAAAGTTGTTTATTAAAAATAATTTTAAAGTTAAGTACTCTATACAAAAAAAATATTCTTAAAATATGTATTAATGAATTAGTAAATATAAAGATAAAAAATAAAAGGATATAATGTTATAAAAATTTATACTTAAAACAAGTACTAATCCAATAAAGCAATTCCTGAAAACCTAAAAGTGAACTCAAACTGGATGTTAATGAAATACATTTATGATATTTAAGGTTAAATAAATTTCCATTTTTATAATAAGTTAATTTATAAAAATGGAAATTTATTTAACTTGAAAATATTTAGAAAATGTAGAAATTATAATATTTCTACATTTTCTATATATTCTGTAGAGAAATTCCTCTTCTATCTTAAGAAAATATTTAAATAGAATTGTTTCAAAATTTTTAATTTAAATAAAAATAAATTACATCTAGTAAAGAACAATTAGAAAATGCGAGTTAGTTCTAAATCAATTTAATTCATTACACTTCAAATAGAATAGAATAGAATAAACATAGAAAATAGAATAAATAAAGAATTTTATAAATACCATGCAGGTGCAATTAGCATATTACATAGTTTATGTAATATGCTAGTTGCATCTGCACTATTTGTCGCCATATGTATGTAAATGTTTATACAAATTTACATTAGCAATTTTCATAAATGCAATGTAACATCTTTCTATTTAATGTTATTCAAAAAATTTTAAAAATTAAAAATGAAATTTTAATTATTAAAAAATCTCTTTTTGACATTTATTTGCTAAAAGCTGCCATTTGCTTACAATTAACGATTGTATAAATTATTTCAAATTATTGTAAACAAATAAACTTTTTTTCAATTAAAAAATTAAAAATTTTTATTATTGTTCATGAGTTACCATATCGCTTTGATGTACACATTGTGCCAACACGAATTTTACATTGTGTTTAATTAAAGTTAAATATTCAATATTTTTAACTCATAGTTATCATCAATATTGTAAAATTATTTTCATATGAAAAATTTAATTTGATCAAAGTATATATGTAAAATTCATTTAATCTTTGAGTGAGTAAAATAATCTGAGTTTGACATGTCTCGAATGTTGTAAATGTTTTGATATAACACTTTTTATGTTAAAATGTCTATAAATCTCTTAACTTGATTTAAAGAAAATGATTTATTTATAATAAAATTTAAAAACATTCTATAAGAAAATTATCTATCAATTATATAAAAAAATTTAAATAGGGTTGCTTCAGAAATTTTAATTTTAAATTAAAATAAAGTACATCTCATAAAGAACAATTAGAAAACGTGAGTCACTTTTGAATCAAATTATTTCGTTAAACAAAAAATTTTATGTCTATGGCTTGATAAGTAGTTTTAATTATTAATGTGCTAGTTGCACCTGCACTGTTTGTCGTCATTTGTATGCAAATGTTTATGCAAAAATATTAAGAAAAATATTTATTTGATAAAATATTCTTATATGGCTATACAAGTTGATAATCCTATACACATCTGTTATCACTTGAGTTTTCAAAATTATAATTTGTTTCTTCTTGTGTTATGGGTTACTATATTATATTTTTTTTAAATCTGTCTTTCTTTATATTCCAATATTAAGGGTTCTTTTTTTATTATTTTTACCTATTTTCAAAAAATTCACTTTATTTTATATCCAAATAGTAAAGATCTTTTTGCTAAATTTTGCCAGTATCTATGAATTCTCGTTTTTCAATAATTAAAGGCTCTTTTGCCTAATAAAATAGTTCTTTTTGCCTATTTTTCAATTCCTTCTATTAGTTCACACTCTCCCTATATATATCTTGTTCAAATTTTCAATCGTTCATAAAATACTTTTTATTCATCCACTCAAGTTCAAAAACATTTTTTTTGAACTTGTAGTGGATGACACTGGATGTTAATACAGTTTTTTCAAATATTAATTCAGTAATTAAATTTATTTAATTAATTTTAGTTTATCTAGATTTAAAGCACATATATCTACCAATAGATGGCGCCAGATAAACTTAAAAAAATGAATGAAAATTATTTATAAAGGACTTTTTTGTATTACTTGTTATAATCAAATTTCAGGGACTTAACTATATACTTGCAATAGAGATTTCCAATTGTCGGTCTAGACTATCTTAGAAAATCCAATTCTAGCACTAATTTTACTATTCCAATTCTAATTTTACTATTTCTATTTGTTATTCCTGTTCCTAATTTCAGCTCTAATTTTACTATTCCTATTTACTATTCCAAATCCATTTTTATTATTCCAATTCCAGCGTTAATTTTAATATTACTATTTACTATTCCTATTTGTTATTCCGGTTCTAATTTTACTGTGCCTATTTATATTATTCCAATTCCAGCTTTAATTTTAACATTACAATTTACTGTTCCAATTTCAATTTTGCCACAATTTTTCAATTTCCAGTTGTAATTTTACTATTCTAATTTCAATTTTCACTATTCCTATTTTCCAATTCCAGCTTTAATCTAAATCCAATTTTAAGAAGTCAAATAGTGGTAAATAATAGCAAATTGATATAATCTAATTTCAAAAAAATTATTTAGTTTTCATTGTAAAATTATGACTCCTTCATTGCCATTTGTTATTCACTTGTTTCTAAACTGTTCATTTTTATACAAAGCAAGGTTATAGGATTTCTACAGAAATAGTTGTACTAAACATAATGGTTTAATCAATTAAATCATTATATGAAATATAAATATATCATTATATTTTTTAAATAATTAAATTCGTTCTCATTGATAGTTATTTTAAATATAATTTATATTAAGATTTATTAAAAAAAAAAAGTTACAAAAACTTTAAGTTGCAAAAATTTCAAAGAATCATATCAAATAATTATTTTGCAATTAAATTTTTTTAAATAACTAAAATATTAATTTTCTTTAAAACTTTTCTGTGGAAATTAAGTCGTGGTCTTTGTGGATTCATGTTCCAGACTTTAAAGCCAACGTGTTAAGATGAGAGAGACATAAAAGAATTTGTATATCATTTTGAGGGTTTGTTGACATTGACTCGACGAAGGCATGGTCGACACCGCTTCTGATATGTAAATGAGTATACTAGAGAAATAATTTAATTTTTATGCATGAGAAACTACTTGTATACTTTTAAATGAGGCAGCCTTCGAATAAAGGGTGTTTATATTAAAAGTAATTCCTTTCATCTATATGTATGACGTGCGATAGTCAAAATAAAATCTTTAAACATACACAATGTTTCGTTTCTCATGTAAGGATGGATCTTGTTGAAGAAATTTAACCTAGAGATATTAAGAATTAATTTATTAAAATTTGAATATGAATGAAAACGAATTATAGATTTAAGAAATTAAAATTTTATTTTATTATTTTTATGTAAAAATTCGAAAAATATTAACAAAATCAACTCATAGAATACCAAATGGTTAGTGATGAATATAATATATTGGATTAAGTTGTGCATTATTAAAGTTTATTAAATAGAAAAACAGATATTATGCATATAAAATGAATTTCAGTTAATTCAATTTCGTTAATGTAGAAAGTAAATTATATTTTTCAGATTATTATAAAGATATCAGCAAATGATTTATCTGCTTATACTTCTTTTCAAGGCTATAATGCCATGGTAATTGTAATGTAAATTTGCGATTTTTGACTTTTTATATTTGAGGATGTAAATTTGTACGATTTTATGGACATATGAGTTGTTGACACAAATATCTAGAACGAATTTGAAGTACTTTAGCTCCAACATTAAGAATATGGCCGATCTTTGCGGTGAAACTGAATGAGCTTGTTTAAATAGCTTCGTAAAAGTGTATTTTTATTCATTATTTTTTTTAAATAATATGAGCTGGATTAATAATATGAATAGAAGGTGGATGTAAGCTGATTTCTGAGCTTTCAGAGACATATTTTATTATTTATTATTAAACAGTCTCTAGCGAAATCTGAAATAACATAAAATTTGTTCAATTTGTACTTTACAAATACAATCCATACAATTTAATAAAATTTGTACTTTGCTTGCGCAATACATTTCAGGGGTTATAATGGGAAATAAAATGTGAATAATAAAATAATATATTTCTCAAATATGCAATAACGTAGCATAAATGATAATGTCTTTCTAAAGGGATTTCACTAGTATTGAAACGGACATAACAACAACATCAACAAATTCGAAAATGATCTAACAATACACACATTTTTTTTTATATATATTTATAATAAATAAAAACGCCAATAAGAATTTGAAACATGACTTTACATTTACTTACTAAAAATTTAATTACTTGATTTGATTTTCATAACAACTTAGTAAGATGGTTTTTATGGATTAATTTCTATTATATTCCTATAGAGGTCTGATGGAGGTTTGTAGTGGTTCGGAATCCACTTTAAACCATAGGTCTCGGTCTAATAGGATAGTAGAGCGTTGTGGGGGTAGTGTGACTCGCGTCCATAGCCTATCCTCAAGCTGCACGTACCCCTGGGTAGTGCTAAATGAGTAACAGAGGTGCAGTCCCTTGCTTATGGCACAAAGAAGAACTATCTCTGTATTACCAACTGCATTAGAACAACATGATATTCATGCATAAAAAATGTTTGCTCACAAATAAGTGTTGATCTAAACGGGCTTGCACATTTTAATATATATTTTAGTAGCAGCCATGCGTACTTTGCTGAGCTAAATTTCAATATTGAACAAATTTTGACAAAAATTGGTTTGTTAATTCTTTTGTCATTCATATAGTATATGAGATTTAACAAATTTTGGCAATAAATGTCGTCAGAATTTAAAAAAAAAAAATTGATATAGATGTGGATTTCGCATTTAAGCCTGTACAGTACTGAAAAAAAGGTCTGATATTCGTTTGCAGCAAAATAGGAAAACATATTTATATTTCTAATATTTTAACCTCTATTTTTTATTATAGTAAAAACATCATAGTTCTTGCTTTAACTTTTAAACAAAATCTAATAATCTTCTAAACAAGTAAATAAAAAAAAATTTTTAAGTCAATTCTTACTTTTTTTTTCACTCTATTGCAGAAAGTCCTTTATAAATAATTTTCATTAATTTTTTAAGTTTATCTGGTTCCATATATTGGTAGATACATGCAACTTAAATCTAAAAAAATTTTCATTAATTAATTAAATTTAATTAATGAATTAATATTTGTAAAAACTGTATTAACATCCAGTGTCATCCACTACAAGTCCAAAAAAAAAATGTATTTGAACTTGAGTGGATGAATAAAAAAAGTATTTTATGAACGATCGAAAATTTGAACAAGATATATATAGGGAGAGCGTGAGCTAATAGAAGGAATTAAAAAATGCAATTACATTTTGGTGAATATGGGGACAAAATGATTGGGGAATATGACGAGTATGGGAAACATAACGGGGAATATGATGAGATGAAGAATATGAGTATGAAGAACATGATGGAATATGTGATGAAATAGGTAATATGAGTATGGGAAACATAATAGAGAATATGACATATTTGAATATGGGGAACATTGTACAGAATATATCATATATGTAGAAATGGGGAATATGATGAGTATATGGAAACATTACGGAGAATATGATGAATTTGATGAATGAAAATTATGTTAATTATGGGTAATATGAAGAGTATGGGGGAATATGATGAATGTAGATTATAAATATGGAGACTGTGATCTGGAATAAAAGTATTGGGAATACGATAGGGAATAACAAAACTTATAATTTTTGACAAAATGAAATGAAGGACTTTAATTAAATTATAATAGTAATTTTTAGTATTAGTAGGCATATGGTAGATCTTTTTATGAAATTATTAATTAGAATGTATGTTAGACTTTTTTTTTTTTTCAAAGTTGAAAAATCTTGAGAAAAGTTTTGGGATTGTTAGTATAAAACAAACTTCTATTTTTTTCAATTAGCTCACACTCTCCCTATATATATCTTGATCAAATTTCCAATCGTTCATAAAATATTTTTTATTCATCCACTCAAGTTCAAATACATTTTTTTTAACTTGTACATTTATTAAATTTAATTAATACATTTAAGTTTTTTTTAGATTTAAGTTGCGTATA
The DNA here is from genome assembly GCA_021605095.1 of Caerostris extrusa. Lineage (NCBI taxonomy): Eukaryota > Metazoa > Arthropoda > Arachnida > Araneae > Araneidae > Caerostris > Caerostris extrusa. The sequence continues at coordinate 75,713 of BPLR01012696.1, forward strand.
TACCAATACATGGCGCCAGATAAAATTAAAAAATGAATCAAAATTATTTATGAAGGACTTTCTGAAATATAGTGAAAAAAAAAAAAAGTAGGAAATGACTTTAAAAAATTTTCTTTTTTATATTACTTGTTTACGAGTGAATGAATGGGTATTGTTTTCGAGAGGGGCTTTTTTTTGTTTCATTGATTAATAGTTTTCGTATCTTTGATTAATTTCAACATTCCTTATTCGTTAAAGTTTTTTTTTTTTAATTTTTTTGTAAACTATTCTTATTAGTCTATTTAAATTTCTTTACCGAGCATTTTTATACATAATATTTATTTAAATTTCTTTCACGAGCTAATAATTAAATATTGTAAAATTGTTTCAAAAGTTTGTCTGATGAATGCAAAGACAATGTTATTTCAAAGTAAAAATGAGATTTTTCAAGAAAAGAAAATTGCTTGAATTCTGTAGTTTTATTTTATATTTTCAATTCCTTCTATTAGCTCACACTCTCCCTATATATATCTTGTTAAAATTTTCAATCGTTCATAAAATACTTTTTATTCATTCTCTCAAGTTCAAAACATTTTTTTTAACTTGTAGTGGATGATACTTCATGTGAATACAGTTTTTGCAAATATTAATTCAATAATTAAATTTAATTAATAAATTTAGTTTTTTTTTAGATTTAAGTTGCATATATCTACCAATAGATGGCTCCAAATAAACTTAAAAAAATGAATGAAAATTATTTATAAAGGACTTTCTGCAATAGAGTGAAAAAAAAATAGGAATTGACTTTTTATATTATTTGTTTTGTGATATTATTTTATATTATTTATTCTCACATTTTTTTATATTATTTATTTACTAGTAAATGAATAAGTATTGTTTTCGAGAGTGGCTTTTTTTTTGTTTCATTGATTAATCGTTTTCGTGTCCTTGATTAATTTCAACAGTCCTAATTCGTTAAAGTTTTTTTTTAAATTTTTTTGTGAGCTATTCTTATTAGTCTATTTAAATTTCTTTCCCGAGCATTTTTATCCATAATATTTATTTAAATTTCTTTCACGAGCTAATAATTAAATATTGTAAAATTGTTTTAAATGTTTGTCTGATGAATGCAAAGACAATGTTATTTCAAAGTGAAAATGATATTTTTCAAGAAAATGAAATTGCTTGGAATTCAGTAGTTTTATTTTATTTTTTCAATTCCTTCTATTAGCTCACACTCTCCCTATATATATCTTGTTCAAATTTTCAATCGTTCATAAAATAACTTTTATTCATCCACTTAAGTTCAAATACATTTTTTTGAACTTGTAGTGGATGGCACGGGATGTTAATACAGTTGTTTCAAATATTAATTCAGTAATTTAATTAATTAATTTTATTTTTTTTTTAGATTTAAGTTGCATGTATCTACCAATAGATGGCGCTAGATAAACTTTAAAAAATGAATGAAAATTATTTGTAAAGGACTTTCCTGCAATAGAGTGAAAAAAGTAGGAATTGACTTTTAAAATTTTTTTTTTTATATTACTTGTTAAGATTGGGCTTATACGTTTTGTTCTTGCATTCAATTATAAATTTTATCGATAACATGTACATAGGCCCAATCGATTATTTATTTTTATTGATTAAATTTTTTATTTTGTATTTCAGCACATATTTTAAATTTACGCTTTCCTTAATATAGTATAAATGGTATAATAGTATAAATATATTTTTAGTATAATTGTATAATATACTTAATAGTATAAAATATACTTTTACTTTTCAGTCAAATACTGCTGAAAATGAAATTTATTCTTTTAAAAAGACAAACCAACAATATTTTCAAATAAATTTAAATATTCATTTAAATTAACCTTTCTATTAATATTTCTTAGTTACTTTTTTAATAAGTAAATAACTTTTAATGAAAAGTATTCGGTATCTCTCTGATGAAGTTTTGTAAAGATATTTTTTGTAATTATTAACAATAAAAAAATTCAAATAGTTGTGGCAGATTTTAAGACAGAGAAAAAAGAAAAAAATTATTACGACATACAAAACATGATTTTCCTCTATTTTAAAAAAAATATATATGCATTTAACTTGAAAAAATTATTTCATAATTTGAAAAAACATTCAATGTAATATTTAAACTTAGAAAATATTTCTATCATTTTCATGAAGAATTTAATGTGCCTCACGGCCGAGTGCATGTGGTCTGGCACTCGGTGCCACAGGTTTCAGGTTTGAGTCCCGGCGATAAGACGTATGTTAGTAATGCTTTGGAATCTACTCAGAATTGTAGGTCCCAGTATAATATGACTGTAGAGCTTTGGGCGCAGAGTTGAAAATTCTACTTCATAAAAAGAAAGCATCTCCTGTCTCGAAATCTGCCGGTGGGCAAACGGCGTTGGCCCAAAACGAGGCTGTTACGCCAATGATGCTGTTACGCAAATAATAATTTCAATCGACAAAACATGCCTTTCAAGATTCTATTTAACATCTTTTATTTTTTTATTAATATTATAATAAAAAAATTTCTAAAATTAAAAAAAATATTATAGTGCAATAAAACGGCGAAAAATATCCTACCATTTTTTAATCACACTCTAAATTATATTATAAATCTATACATATTTTTTTTTAAATTATAAAATCTTTAAATATAATGAAAACATTTTATTTTCACTTTAAATAATACACGATTACAATTACAATGTTAGATTGTTATTAAAATAAAATTCATTTTGAAATCTTACTGAGAGCATCTCGTTTCATGTCATGCAATTTGATATATGATTTCTAGGCAAACATCAACTTGGTTTTGTAAAGTAGTTTATTATTAAGTACATGCTTAGCGTAACCATTAGAAGTTCTTTACATTTACGAAGAACAGCAAGAGAAACAGAACGCTTATGAATTATACAAAAGGAGAAATGTGCTTTAAGTCTCGTTTCTGCTCATTAAACAGTAATTTGTGGACTTTCCCTTTGTAGTTTATAAAATACTGTGTGGATATTTTGCAGAAATGTTTTAAAATGGATGTAAAATTTATGTTAACGCATTCACTTATACTTGTTGGAAATGATTTAAATTTTTATTAAACAAGGCTAAACATTTAATTTGAATCGCAAACGAAGAATTTGTATTACATCCCGTTAAATATATTTGCGTTGTGTAACACTGAAATAGATTCTTTGGGATTGATTTATAATGTATTATTTAATCGATAATAATTATAAATCGACTTATAATTTAATTTCATCGATTTATAATTTAATTTATTTAATTTCATCGATTTATAATTATTATTTCATAAAACATTTAATATTTTATCGAATCTTTCTGATCGTTGAACGAGTTTTAGCAATTTATGTCGTTTTTTTTTTATGGATAAAACCATTTTAAAATTATTATTTACAGTAGTTCTATTATTTTTATTCAATTAAATTTCAATGTAATGTGTAAAGAAATATATTTATATTTGTTTTTACAGAAATTCTGTTTTTTTATTTGTGGTAAGATAGTTTTATTTTATTTATATTAGAAACATTTCAATCTGCAAAATTTGATTGTCAAAATTCTATTTAACATGTTTGTTTATTTTTTTTTTATTATTATACAAATGTTTCAAAAAACAAAACAAAAGCAATATTCATTGTGTCATAAAACTGTCAAAAATATCCTACCATTTTTAAAGACATTCTGAATTATATATCTAAATTATATTATAAATATCTTCATATTTTTTTAAATAATGAAATCTTTTAAATCCCTTGAAAACATTTTATTATAAATGTTGAAGAAAACATTTTATTTTCACTTTAAATAATATACGATTACAATTACAATGTTAGATTGTTATTAAAATAAAATTCATTTTAAATCTTTCTAAAGTTGAGAGAGTCTCGTTTCATGTGATGCAATTTGATATGATTTCTAGGCAAACAACAACTTGGTTTTGCAAAGTAGGTTATTAAGTACATGCTTAGCGTAACCATTAGAAGTGTTTTACTTTTACAAAGAACAGCGCTAGAATCAGAACGTTTATGAATTATACAAAAAGAGAAATTGTTTTAAATTAGTTCTCTGCTCATTAAACAGTAATTTGTGGACTTTCCTTTGTAGTTTATGAAATACTGCGAGGATATTTTGCAGAAATGTTTTTAAAATGAATGTAAAATTTATGTCAACGCATTCATTTACACTTGTTGGAAATGATTTAAATTTTTTATGAAATAAGCTTAACATTTAATTTGAATCGCAAACGAAGAATTTGTATTGCATTCCGTTGAAATACATCTGCGTAGTGTAACACTGAAATAATTCTTTTGGTATCGATTTATAATGTATTATTTAATCGATAATAATTATAAATCGACTTATAATTATAATTTAATCCATTTAATTTCATCGATTTATAATTATTATTTCATCGATTTAATATTTTATCGATTCTTTCTGATCGTTGAACGAGTTTTAAAAAATTATATCGTTTTTTTTATGGATAAAACCATTTTAAAATTATTATTTACGGTAGTTCTATTATTTTTATTCAATTAAATTTCAATGTAATGTGTAAAGAAAATATTTACATTTGTTTTTACAGAATTTTTTTTTTTTTTTTTTTTTTTTCTTCTTCTGGTATGATAATTTTTTAAAATTTTATTTATATTAGAAAAATTTCAAGTTACAAAACGTGCTTTTCCACATTCTATTAAACATGTTTTTATTTTTTTAATTATTATTTTCTAAAATTAAAGCAAAAAAAAACTATTTATATATCATAAAACTGTCAAAAATATCCTACCATGTTTAGTCACACTCTAAATTGCATTATAAATCTCTACATATTTTTTAAAAATAATGAAAACTTTTAAATCTTGCGGAATAATTTTATTATAAATGTTGCGAAAATATTTTATTTTCTCTTTAAATAATATAGGATCACAATTACAATGTTACATTGTTATTAAAACGAAATTCATTTTGAAATCTTACTAAAATTCAAAGCTTCTCGTTTCATGTGATGCAAGTTGATATATGAATTCTATACAAACAACAACTTGGTTTTGCAAAGTAGGTTATTATTAAGTACATGCTTAGCGTCACCATTAGAAGTGCTTTACTTTTATGAAGAACAGCACGAGAAACAGAATGTTTATGAATTATACAAAAGGAGAAATTGCTTTTAAGTCTCGTTTCTGCTCATTAAACTGTACTTTGTGGACATTCCCTTTGTAGTTTATAAAGTACTGTGAGGATATTTTGCAGAAATGTTTTAAAAAGGATGTGAAATTTATGTCAATGCAGGCACCTATACTTGTTGGAAAAAGATTTAAATCTTTATTCAATAAGGCTTCAGATTTAATTTTAATCACAAAGGAGGAAATTGTATTACATTCTGATGAAATACAGAATGATTATAATTCAAATCTCACTTTCAAAATGAAAAAAAAAAGAACCACCCGTCAGAATGAGTTCAAATTTGAACTGGCGATACTTGAAGAGAGGAAAAACGGTATGGCATCAAAAAAGTTCAAAAAAAATTCCATTGATTTATCCCATCCAATTGGGTATGTCCTTGTCGTGGTGAATGGGCTTTCCACTGACAGTGTCACAATTGTTGAATGACTTGGAATAATAATTATTTCCCTCAAAAAACCGAAACCCTCAAGCACATTGAACACTAAAATTGGTTGAATGTGCCACTCGTGCAAAATACGTTGTCATCTCGATTCAAAATATCACTGGCAGCCGAATTCACTTTCTTTATGCCGCTTACAGAGCCATCCATTCATACACTTTGGAACTATTTTTGATATCCTACCTTTTCCCCTTTCTTCAAGTATCTTCAGTTCAAATTTGAACTCATTGTGAGGGAGTATTTTTTTACAGCATTTTGAATGTGAGACTTTAATTATAATCACCCTGTACATCTGTGTTGTGTTACGCTGAAATTGATGTATCAGAAGATTCTTTTTTGGATTGATTTATAAATCTAGGGAATAGAATGATATTTCACACTTGTTCTTGTTTATTATTCTTTCAAAATTTATTTTAAACATCTGATAGTTGAGCAAGTTTTAGCAATTTATATCATTGTAGTTTTTATGGATGAAACCATCTTCAAATTATTATTTATAGTAGTTCTATTATTTTTATTCAATTAATTTTCAATGTAGTGTGTAAAGATGAAAATATTTCTATTTGCTTTTGCAGAATTTCTGTTTTATTTTTAGTTATGGTATGATAATTTTTTAATTTTATTTATATTAGAAAAATTTCCATCTACAAAATTTGATTTTAAAGATTCTATTTAACATGTTTTTATTTAATTTTTAATAATTAATTATTATTATTTTGCAAAATTTTCTAAAATTAAACAAAAAAATATTCATAGTGTCATAAAACTGTCAAAATTACCCTACCATTTTTAATCACACTCTAAATTATATTATAAATCTCTTTCTATTTTTTTAAATAATGAAACCATTTAAATATAGTGAAAACATTTTATTTTCACTTTAAATAATATACGATCACAATTACAATGTTACATTGTTATTAAAACAAAATTCATTTTGAAATCTTATTAAAGTTGAGAGCGTCTCGTTTCATGTGATGCAAGTTGATATATGATTTCTATACAAACAACAACTTGGTTTTGCAAAGTAGGTTATTAAGTGTATGCTTAGCGTAACCATTAAAAGTGTTTTACTTTTGTAAAGAACAGCACGAGAAACAGAATGTTTATGAATTATACAAAAGGAGAAATTGCTTAAAGTTTCGTCTCTGCTCATTAAACTGTACTTTGTGGACTTTCCCTTTGTAGTTTATAAAATACTGCGAGGATATTTTGCAGAAATGTTTTAAAATGGATGCAAAATTTATATCAACGCATGCACCTATACTTGTTAGGTAGGATTTAAATTTTTATAGAATAAGGCTTCACATTTAATTTTAATCACACACGAGGTATTTGTATTACAGTCTATTGAAATACATCTGTGTTGTGTTGCACTGAATAGATGAATGAGAAGATTTTTACGATCAATTTATAAATCTAGGAAATAGAATAATATTTCACATTCGTTCCTATTCTTCCAAAAAATTATTTTTATATCTGAATGTGTTTTAGCAATTTATAATATTGTATTTTTAATGGATAAATCCATTTTCAAATGAATTAGTTATTAGTATTTATAGTAGTGCTATTAATTTATGATGGGGCCTGATGGTCGAGTGACTGGTACTCGGTGCCATAGGTTTCGGGTTCGAGTCCCGGCGGTGCCATGGATGTTTGTAGTAGTACGAAATCCACTTTATACTGTTGGTACCAGTCTAATATGGCTGTAAAGCATTGGGCGTAGGACTGACTACCTAACGTGTAAAACAAAAATCTCCTATTTTTAAATCTGAGACGGCCTTAACCCATTATGGGGCTGTTGCGCCAATGATGATGATGATGATGATGATGATGATTATATTATTATTATTATTATTCTCAACAAACAATATTACATTAATATTTGTAAGCAATTATTATTTTCAATTTTTTGTTTAAGGTTTAAGCAACTTACATCAAACGCATTTTTAGTTCAAATTACAATTTCTGTACAACCTACAAAGATATTTAGGCGAATAGAAATAGCTTCGAACTATTTCTGAGGATTAAACACGTTTGTAAAATTTATTTGAGCTTCGTGCACTGCAGGCAGTCCAACTACGGAAGAAGTTCAGTGTGGCGCATCGTAAACGAACCCCCTCTGCTGTGACAGATTTGCGAATCAATCGGATGCAAATCGCATTAATCACTCGAGACTCATTGAACAGATATTTACGAGTTATTTGACTCATGTGTTTTACGGGCGCTTCAAATCTCAATGATGGCAGCGAAGTGGATTTCACGTAATGATAGGATTGTTATTCACATGATCGCGTATATATTGTCAGGGCTGATGTGGTAGCATGGTTTTACCATAATAATCACATACTAACTGTTTGTGTTATACACTAAATTTTTCAGAAAAGTAATCCGAAAGATAACTACTAATATGATAATAACTTAATAATTTATGATATTTACGAGTTATCTGCTTCATGTGTTTTACGGACGCTACAAATTGGAATGATGGCACCGAAGTGGATTCTCCGTAATGATAGGATTGTTATTCACATGATTGCGTATATATTGTCATGGCTACTATGATGCCCTGGTTATCATGTTGTGGTAACTTGGTTTTGCATAATAATCTCCTAACTGTTTGTGTTATAAACTAAATATTTCCGAAAAGTAATCCGAAAAATAACTGGTAAATATCATACATTATTATCATATTATTGAGTTTTTTGATTCCAATGTTTTACGGACTCTTCAAATTGGAAGTATGGCAACAAAGTGGATTCTTCGTAATGATAGGATTGTTATTCACATGATCGCATGTATATATTCTGATGACTGTTATGTTGCTATGGTTATCATCCATGTTGCGGTACCTTTGTTTTTACCATAATAATTTTCTGGCTGTTATTCATGAAATTTTCGTAAAAGTATTTCTGCTGATGGGGACCTGATATCCGAGTGATTTGGACTCTGATGATTCTCTACATGTGATGATCCCATCCTACTCTGATGATTCTCTGATGATGATCATCCTACTGATGATTCTTTCATGGGTTTGAGTCTTGGCGGTGCTATGGAGGTTTGTAGTGGTTCGTAATTCACTTTAAACAGTAGGTTCCAGTCTAATACAACTGTAGAGTGTTGGGCGTAGGGCTGATAACCCTATTCCGTAAAAAGAAAACATCTCTTGTCTCAACATCTGCCAGTAGGTAGCCGGCCTTGCCCCAATGATCCTTTGGCTTAATTGGCCCCATGGGGTTGTTGCGCTAATGAAAAGAAGAATCTTGGCAATCGATTTATAATGAATCGAAGAATCGATTTATAATGTTAATAAAAAATACATGTAGGCATTTGTATGAAAGCTACTAAAAACCATCGTAATCATCATAAAATCGTTCTTATCTTCGTTTATTATTCATTCATATCTTCGTTTCTGAAAGCAGTGACTGCCTTATGATGCATGTCTTTAGTGTGGTAAAAGAAGAATTGAAACTCTTCCTTTTTGCCTGAGTTATGCTAACCGAACGTTAAAAAGACTTTTAAAGCCATAACAAATAAGTCTGTTACGTTACCCTCAGGATAAAGCAAACCACTGTTACCACTCACATAACGAGTTCATCGCTGTGCGTGCATCCAACTTTTATCTTCCGTAGCTCATTTGCATGAAGCATTCTATCGCCTATTTCGCTGAAACCAATGAGAACAGTGCGATTAATGGCTAGACAACTTTCCTTCCGACTAAACAAGTTCGTCAGAGTTTATGAATATCATAAAATCATTATTTGAGTGGCAAGGCATGCTGAAAAAGCCTTCAGTATTGACATATTATTTGAGCATTGAGAAATTAATACCACACCTTTAAAGAACGTTAATATGAACGTTTGTGGAAATGGTAATTTTGCATTGCATAACAATCATATAAATAATTTTTTTAAAAATTTAATTTCATAAATTATTATCGTGCCGCGGAAGCAATTAATTTTTTTTTGGACATACTCAAGTATTTCTCACGTTTTTTCTTTCAATTGCAGTACTCGGCTCAAGCCCATTGGTTCCAGACGTAGAAATTAATTGACGCGCGTCTGTTATCGAGTTTTTCTCTTCAAAATAAAGAGCATTCAGAGTTTTCTCATGTTACATAAGTCCTCAAAGAATAAATGAAAAATACATTTCGTAGGTTTTTGAAGTAATAAATCGAGTTAAAGAAATTGCCTCTCGATAGAAAAGACTTTTTATCACACACAAAAAAAGAAAGTTTTTAAAAACAAACTGATGGATTAGAACTTTTCTTTAATAGAAAATTGTAGAAATATATATATATATATATATATATATATATATATTATTTTGAAGTAGTTTACTATACAATTATGTTTAAAAAAATCTATTCATCTATCTAGATAAAATTTACTTGATGGCCTTTAGAATATGAAATTAAAAATTAATAGTTTTTGAGTCGTTTTGAAAAATAGAAAGCCAAATTTTACACAAAAACTCATTTTTAAAGAAACGTTTTCATCATTTTTTAAAAAGTTTTTCTTAATAATATTACTTTTATGATGGAAAAATATTTACGAAAATCAATTTCGTGAAAATATTATATTAAATATATTTGATATACAAAATGTACAGAAAATGTGCTGGAATTTAATGTGCTATTTTAATTAAAATGATTCATCAATTTCTTTTATAACGCAATATCATCTTATCAAGCTATTATAAAATGTTAGTAATTTTAAATTCAAGTCCAAATAAGGTTTTGAAAAAAAATTATTTTCTGTACCACAATTATAAAAAAAATAAATATCCGCAAATCGTGTGATACCCTAGGCACAATCATTTTGTATAAAAAAATTCATGCCATTCTTTTTAAAATTATTTTTTTTATTTTTAGCATTTTTTTTTAAATATGTTATTATTTACTCTTTTATTATTTACATTTTATCACTGAAAATAACTATCTTTTTTAATAGTTAAATATATTTCCAAGTATTTTTATTATAAAGATAACTTTGAATGATTGACTGTGCATATATAATTATGTTATATAACCATATACATGAGATATAATATAATTTACTATGCCAATAAATAATAAAACTGAAATAAAAATATATAAAATAAGCAATTTTCTGAAGTAATAGCAATTAACTAATTATAAGCATTTATTATGATGGGTTTAATTGAGCCATCATTGAAATGATCAGTTATTTCAATGATAGCTCAGTGATGTTTAATGATGGAACCTGTAGAAAAAAATGACTCATATTATTTTCGAGTTCTATTCATTTGTTTGGTGACATCGTCGGACAGAAGGAAAGACAGCGAGTAGATTTGAAGTGCGTCTGAAGGGAAAAATTGGGAGTTTTCGACTACATTGCAAACATATATATATATTGCTTTTCATTAATTATTATTAGACTTATGGTGTTTTAAAATGTGTCCAATCTTTTTCTTTGATAGTGTACGTCTTTTAACTGACAGATGCCATGGGTTGCAATGAATCAGCGGTGTGTGCATACTTCTGTAAAGTTCTACAAAACACTTTAACTGTGTTGAATATAAGTAAGGAAAAAATGAGAAATTATATTAAAAATAAATTAAATGCAGCTTTTCTTTCGTGGCTCAGTTTTAAGTGTGGCTTAAGGCTCGAATCCTGTGGTTGCATTGTTGTAACGAAGGATTTCAGAAAATGGGAGAGTCGATGTGATGTGCAAAAGGTGTGCTAAAAAGCATCTCGGAGTCAGAAAAATAACTTGATCAGCCTGGTTTACCCATAAAAATCATTCCGGAAGTCATTGTCAGAAAAATGGGAGAGTGGATCAGTCAGAAAATGGGAGAGTCGATGTGATGTGCAAAGGTGTGCAAAGCATCTCGGAGTCAGAAAAGAACTTGATCAGCCTTGTTTACCCATAAAAATCATTCCGGAAGTCATTGTCCTCCCATCAACTCCCATCAGTGGGACTTTCTGATCTAAATGAGTCCACTGAAGTTCCATCTACACCTTTCTAAATGGTAATGGACCACTTAGCCCTAGGTACAGGGGTGAGATGTGTGGAAAATAAAGCATCCTCGAGTGATAGGCAGATTGTTTTACCCTTAAAAGTCATTTCGTAAGTTACTGTCCTCCCATCAACTGCCATCGGTGGTCTATTCGTAATATAAATGAGTTCACTGATGTACCACCCATACCTTTCTACCTAGTAGGGGCTGTACAAGTGGCTGTACCTAGGTACAAGGTACAAGTGGGGAAAAAGAAAGTAAAAGCAGTATATTTATTTCAATTTGCTCTTATATTTATTGAATTGCATCAGATCGTATGAATTTATAAATGAATTCAATTATTCATTTGCATGATATTTTCAGGCGTGATGCATTAAAAAGAATAATTTCGAAAACTAAAAACCCCCAGTTTTACAAATCATAATAAACACATAATTTATGTAACTTTTATTTTCGATCTTTTATATTTTCTGCAAATCTTTCCAGAATTATTAAAGATATAAACCGGGAACAGAAACTATCCTTTTATTTTCTAAAATAACTCCCAAACCACCATCGTGGTAGAAGAGTATGGAAAATGCAAATACACGTCGTTACTAATTCATGAGCAGACAAGGATATTGAAGAAGAACATGGGAAGCCACCAACAAGAAAAACTCATATAATAAAGAGTATGCCAAAATATTTTCCTTCGATTATAAGATGCATTCCGTGGTTTGCCAAGAAGATGTTTTGGGTGTTTGGAATATTTTTGTTGGAAGAGCAAAATAAATAAATGACTGGTGTGCTAACTCAGCAAGATCCGAAACTTACAGGAGAAATGTCTTAAGAATTTTACGGGAAACGTCTAATGTAATTCTGGAAATAAAAAAAAAAAACTTGAGCAATATCGAGAAAAGATTCACATCGTGCAATATCGTAAATGTCGTCGCTGCCTTGGAACTACGTTCTTGTAGAAGAGGATTTGTTTAAAATCCATTTAAGGTTCTAAAGATAAGCTCATTTAAAAAGAAGCTTACCGAAAAAGAATTGAATTTTCAAATGTATCAAGAAAATATGTAGCTTTTTGATCATCGTTTCTTTTTTTCTTCTTCTTTGTTTTTGGACATGGCCGTGGAAAGGAGGGGGAAAAAAAAAAAAAAATAAAATTATGAGATTGTGGGATGTATGAAAATCTGAAATAAAAGGGAATTATTCAACGTATTTATGCATCTGACGAATGCATTCAAAGCAGTTTAGCTGTTTTGTCTGCAGTTTGAAACAGGATAAAAAATGTATGATCAAGGGGGCAGGTGTACTCATTTACATAGTTAAAATATAGGTCTCTTTTAGAAGCCTCCGGTTGTTCTTCTGTACAAAAAAAAAAAAAAAAAAAAAATGGAATAATTCATTAACATAATCAATTAATAATTATTTTGGCCTTTTTATGCTTATGTAATTTTAATGAATAATAACTTGCAATCGTAAAAGTCAATAAATGACAAATCAGGGGATAAATTAATGAAGGAAATTATAAATAAAGGTAAATTATTCAACATATTTTTGCATCTGATGAATGCATTCAAAGTAGTTTAGCTGTTTTGTCTGCAGTTTGAAACAGGATAAAAAATGTGTGATCAAGGGGGCAGGTATACTCATTTAAGTAGTTAAAATATAGGTCTCTTTTAGAAGTCTCCGGTTGTTCTTTCGTAGAAAGGATTACTTTCAGATAATTTTTTTGTCAGATTCAAAGCTCTACTTTTTTTTTATTATGTATACATACTTATATACATAAATAATTCCTTAGAATTATTCATTAATAATTATTTTAAGCCTTTTTATGTTTATGTAGTTGCAGTGAATAACTTAATACTATAAATAATAATTAACACTTAATAAATGATAAATCAAAAATTAGGGAATTATTCATCATATGTAACGAATGCATTCAAAGTAGTTTAAGTTTTTAGTGAAGTTTGAAACAGGATGAAAAATGTATTCAAGAGGGCAGGTATACTCATTTACGTTTTTAAAATATAGGTCTCTTTCAGAAGCTTCCGGTTGTTCTTTCGTAGAAAGGATTACTTTCTACGAAATGTAGTATTAAATTATATTTTATTAATTTATTATTATTTATTTCTACTATTTTTTTTTTGTCAGATTCAAAGCTCTACTTTTATATATATATATATATATATATATATATATATATATATATATATATATATATATATATATATATATATATATAAATAATTCCTTAGAATTATTCATTAATAATTATTTTGCTTTTAGTTTATGACAGCTTCAGTGAATAACTTAATACTATAAATAATAATTAACACTTAATAAATGATAAATCATAAATTAGGGGAATTATTCATCATATGTAACGAATGCATTCAAAGTAGTTTAGCAGTTTTGACTGCAGTTTGAAACAGGATAAAAAATGTATGATCAAGAGGGCAGGTATACTCATTTATGTTGTTAAAATATAGGTCTCTTTTAGAAGCTTCCGGTTGACCTTCCGTAAAAAACAACAATATAAGATTACTTTTAGAGAATTTTTCTGTTGTCAGCTTAAAATCACTACGATGTTTATTATAATGTAAACATGCATTGAAATAATTCATAAGCATTATTAATTAATAATTACTATAAATTTTTTATTCTTATGCAACTGCAGTGAATAATAACTTGCAATCGTAAAAAGCCAATAAATAATAAATCAGGGAATAAATTAATGAAGGGAAATTATAAATAAAGAGAAATTATTCAACATATTTACAATGCATACAAAGCAGTTTAGGTGCTTTTTGTTTGCAATTTGAAACAGCATAAAAATGTATCATTAATAGGGTAGGTATACTCATTTACATTTTTAAAAGATAGGTCTCTGTTAAAAGCTTCCAGTTGACATTCCGTAAAAAAAAAAAAATAATAAATAAAACAACAACATAGTATTACTTAGAGAATTTCTCTGTTACCAGATTCAAACCACTAAATTTGTTATTATTATGCATATATACATAGAATTAATTCATTGGAGTTATTAATTATATATTAATTTAAACTTTTTATGCATATGTAACTTCAGTGAATAACTACAATCATAAAAATTCAATAAATGATAAATCATAAATTAAGGGGAATTATTTAACATATTTAACGAATGCATCCAAAAGTAGTTTAGTTGTTTTGAAGCAGTTTGAAATAATTAAATAAAAAAAATGTATGATCAAGAGGGTAGGTATACTCATTTACATTGATAAAATATAGGTCTCTTTTAGAAGCTTCCGGTTGTCTTTCCGTAAAAAAGAATAACAACATAGAATTACATTTAGAGAATTTTTCTTTTACCAGATTCAAACCGCTAAATTGTTAATTATTAAGAAACATTCATTAGCGTTATTAATTAATAATTATTTTAAACTTTTTATGAATATGTAGCTTTAGTAAGTAACTTACAATCATAAAAAGTCAATAATAAATAAATAAAGAGGAATTATTCAGCATATTTACATATCTGATGAACGCATTCAAAATTGTTTAGCTGTTTTGTCTGCATTTTGAAACATCATAAAAATGTATGATTAATAGGCTAGGTGTATTTATTTATATTGTTAAGATATAGGTCTCTCATTTCCAGTTGTCTTCCAAAAATAATAATTTAGGATTTATTTTAAAGAATTTATATTCTGCCAGATTCAAACCACATATCATAGTTTATTATATTCATGTATATCTATCTATTTATCTATCTATATAAATATTATATTTGTTTTATATATTACTCATAGAAATTAATAATTAGAGTTTTTTTTATTTAATTATTATTATTATCTTTATATTAAATATATACTTTTTTGTCATAAGTAATGCATGTGTTGTTTACAATCATAAAAGTACATTAAGTGATAAATCATAAATAAAGAAGATAAATTCTAAAACTTTTGTATGAGCAGCAGCAAAGTATTCAAAGCAGATTAGTTATCCCATCCACGGATTAAAATAGGCTAAATAATATCTGATCAAATGTCTTACGTATGTTGATTTGCATTTTTAATGTATAGAATTTTTTTTGTAGAGAATTGTTGGGTTTCTGAAAATTGACTATATTTAAATAATAATACTTTTGAGTCAAAAGTCTTGATTATTAATTAAAGAATATAAATTTTTAATAGCATTTATCATTGTATTACCATCATATAATACAGAACTTTCCGAAAAGATGCCTGAATATTACTATTACCATTGAATTAAAATTTTTATAAATTGTAATGTTTTCAAATCTTGATAAAATTATTTTAGGAAAAAGTTAATTTTTGATAAAATTCTGGTTTAAATTTATTTTTTATTTAGACGCTTTTTGAAACCATTATATTATTTTATTATTTTCATATTTATATATTAGCATAACTATTAATAATTAGCCTTTTAATTAATATTTTTATTATCCTATTAGTTCATACATTTCTAATATGAATAATAATCAAAATACTAAACGCTCATCCAGTTGCTAATTTGAGTTTATGTTAAAAAATGTTATAAAACCGAAATTTTGTAAACAAAGCATTTTGAAAAACGACAAAAAAATATAATTAACAGAACATCTGATATTTATGAGAATTTTAAAGAACACTAATCAATGTTATCAAAATAATATAACAAAAAGCAATGATATCTGAAGAATGATGATATCTAAGATAAATGATATATGAAAATTGTTTGTAAGAAGTTATTTCAGGTATTTGAATAAAACATAAAATGAAAGTAGTCCTCAAATTTGTTCCTTTTTTTTTTTTTGTTCCTTTCCGCTGCTCTTAACGATATAAAAATATTCTTCTCTTTTCTAAGTCATTATCGTTCTAAATGTCATAATAAATTTCATGTTTTAATACAATTTATGCAAATATGAGAAGAAGTATTTTTAAACAAAATTAATCTATCCACAATATTAGACGTCAAAAAAATTTGTTTTTCATTTTTGAAACGAAGCGATAAATTAATAAATGTTCGTTTGTTATAGTAGGTCGTGTAAACATTTCATGATTTATTTAATTTTTGAAGAAGATTCGTTATTTTATCTACAGATTAAAATAGGCTAAAAAATATTTTATCAAGTATCTTACAAACGTTGTTTTGTAATTTTTAAGATATAGATTTTTTTTTGAAGAGAATTGTTAGGATTTCTGAAAATTAACGATATTAAATAAAAGAAGCATTGTTTTGAATAGGAAGTTCTTGATTATTAATAAGGGATTATAAATTTTTTCTAGCATTCAACATTATATTACTATCATATATAATAATTTTCTAAAAAGATGTCTGATTATTACAATTAGCATTGAATTAAAATTTCAATAGATTGTTATGTTTTCAAATCTTCGTAAAGTTATTTTAGAAAAAGTTACATTTTGATAAGAGTTTGGTTGAAATTTATTTTTACCTAGATGCCTTTCAAAACCTATTGTATTATTTATTATTTTCATATGTATATGTTTAGTCGATATTAATAATTAGCATTTTAATTAATATTTTTATTATCATATTAATTCAAGCATATCTATTATGAATAATAATTAACAATACTAAAAATTCATTCAATTTCTAATTTGAATTTATATGAAAAAAAAATTTTATGAAATCGGAATTTTGTTAATAAAGCATTTTGAAAAAGATAAAAATGATAATCAATACAACATCTAATATTTATGAAGATATAAGTGAATAATTAAAGAAACTAATCATTGTTATGAAAATAATATAACAAAAGCAATAATATCAAGAATGATGATATATATGATAAATGATATCTGAAGAGTATTTGTAAAAGCTACTTCAGGTATTTGAATAAAACATAAAATGAAAGCAGTCCGAAAATTTGTTCCTTTTTGTCCGTTTCCGTTACTCTTAACAATAGAAAATATCCTTCCCTTCTAAGTCATTATCGTTTTAACTGTCATGATAAATTTCAAGTTTAATACAATTTATGCAAATATGAGTAGAAGTATTTTTTAAACAAAATTAATCTATCTACAATATTAAACTGCAAAAAAATTGTTTTTCATTTTTGAAGCGAAGCGATAAATAATGACTGTTTTCATGTCTAAAATAAATAAATGTTTGATTGTTATAGGACATGTAAAACATCGCACGGTTTGTTTATTTATTTTGAAAACTCTTCTTTCCAAATATAATATTGTACTAGATAAGCAAAGTTTTAAGTAAATAAATTATTCTTTAACCTGCGACTTGATAGCTGAATAATAAAAGCAATTTTTTTATGAATATGATGATGTGGCTATAATATAATGACTTTATATATGATTTTTAGATAATAATTATGATATAATAATTAAGATACAAATTATGTAATAATTAATAATAATTCAAAAACAAATTATGATGTAATAATTAGGATACAAATATGATATAATTAATAATAAGTAGGATAGTAATTATGATATAATAATTGGGTTAGCTTTCAATTTGGCAAATAAAAGGGTAAAAAATAATTAGTACAAAGAAATAAAGGAGCAACAAGTATTTTTGAAATTCACGACAATTTAAGCCTGTACTCGTAAAAAAATTATTTAAAATTATAAAATTATTTAAATTAAATTTATTAAAAATTAATTTAATAATTTTTTTTTTAAACATTAAAAAAATTATTAAATTATTATTATTTTTTTATTGACTTTGGGTGATTTCGTTTTAATTTGTTTTACCATTGTCTTGATCCCCTTTTCCAAAGGCCACGCTTCACAATTTGAGAATAACTGATGTTGTTAAACAACAACATCAACATCGGCAACTTATTTCTTGTCGAGATTAATAAATGCTTTTTTTATAAGGATGATGATATGGCAATAATATGGCGATTTTATATAGGATTTTATATAATAATTATGATATACTAATTATGAGCTATAATAATTAGCTTAGATTTCGATGCATAAAAGGGTAACAGATAATTATTACAAAGAAATAAAAGACTAACAAGTATTTTTTCAATTGACGACAATTCAAGAAATATAGTGAATTTAATAATTTATTTTTACTCAAGTTTAGATTTGCTTTGAAACCCTTTTCCGAAGTCCACACTCCACAATTTGAGAATGACTGATGTCGTTAAACAACAACATCAACATCAGCATTTTCTTTCTTATCACACTGATGAAAAACAGGACATCAAAGAAACGAATAATAAAAGTTACTTTTTATAAATAAGATGATATGGCAATAATATAGTGAATTTGATAATAATTATGATATATTAATTAAGATACTAATTATGATATAATTAGTTTAGATTTCAAACCGTTAAATAAAAAGATAACAGATAATTATTACAAAAAAAAAAGAAATTGACTTGGGTTGATTTCCTTTTTTCTGTTCGAGTATATCACAGATGGTTAAACATTTTTTTTGAAATTAAAGACAATTGAAGAATTGTAGTCGTAAAAAAATTTGAATAATTTATATTTTTCTCAATTGACTTAGGGAAGATGTCGTTTTTGTACTAACTCTGCCATGATCTCCTTTTCCGAAGGCCACACTCCACAATTTGAGAATCACAGATGTCGTTAAACAACAACATCAACATCAGCATCTTCTTCCTTATCACACTGATGAAAAACAGGACATCAAAGAAACGAATAATAAAAGTTACTTTTTATAAATAAGATTGAGGATTTGAATAATAAAGCTACTTATGATATAAATTTAGATGATGTTAAATAAAAGGGTCAATAATATAGTGATTTTTTTTATATATGATTTTAGAATAATATATTATGATATACTAATTAAGATACTAATTATGATATAATAATTAGTTTAGATTTCGATTCGGCAAATAAAAGGTTAAAAAATAATTATTGCAAAGAAATAAACGAACAAAAAGGACAAATTTTGAAATTCACAACAATTCAATCTTTTTTATTAAGAGAAATTTTTAAAAAATATTTAATATTTTTTTCTAAATTGACTTAGGGTGATTTCATTTTAATTTGTACTAACGAAGAAATAAAAGTGATTATAAAGAAAAGTAATCAGTATTTTTGAAATTCACGACGAATAATAAAAGCCTTTTTTATAAATAAGATATTCAATAATATAGTGGATTTGACAAAAAAAAAACTATTTGAAATATTTTTTTAAATTGACTTAAGGAGTATTTTTGTTATTGACGACAATTCAGATTGTAGTCGTAAAAAATTTGAATAATTTATATTTTTTTTGTTGTAATTTCGTTTTTGTACTAACTATGCCATGATCTCCTTTTGCGAAGGCAACACTCCCCAATTTGAGAATCACAGATGTCGTTAAACAACAACATCAACATCAGCATCTTCTTTCTTATCACACTGATGAAAAAACAGGACATCAAAGAAACGTATGCCACTCTTAAGATATAAAACCCAGTGATTAAGAGAGCTACTGATGAAGATAAGGGGAAAAAAACACTCTGTTTTATGTACCTCGTGATATCTTTTTGACTTCAGATTGCCTATTAATTTATCACGATCATTAATAAGACACTTTGAAGCATGTTGCTTTTTTTTTTTTTTTTGGTTTATTATTAATTAATTAATTTTTTGGTCACGTCATGGCGTGACGTATTTTACCTTAAATTGATGAAAATAATCAAATTAGTTGTTCATTCATCAAAAGTGTTACTCAACTTGATAAGGTTTTGATCCGGGCCCCTGCTAATTCTTGGGATTTTTCTCTGAAATGGCTTTGTTTATCTTCGCTTTAGTTGTTTAATTTTATTTCAAAATTATGGAAATACTTGGGGTTTTTGAGTCTTGTTAAAGATTTAGATGCATAAAATATCTATTATAAAACGATTTATACGAACGATATAACGAATCCCTATGATTCCCACAGATGTGCCAATTGAATTCAAACGTATTCATTTTCCAATTAGATTGGCGTTCGCAGTGACAATCAAGTCGCAAGGCCAAACGATGTCTGTTTGTGGCATAGATTTGGTGTGCTTTTCCCACGGACAACTATACGTGGCATGTTCGCGTGTGGGTAACCCATCCAGTTTGTTTGTGTTGGCTAAAGACGGACTAACCAAAATATTGTACACTCCATTGCACTTAGAGATTGATGTTGATTATTTTTTTAATTGCCATAATTAGTAGTAAATATGCAAATAACTATTTTTGATGTATATACAGCTATTATATAATGTAATTAAAAATATATTTGTTAATTTAATGTATAAAGGATGAAATAAATAAATGGTTAGTGTATTATCATTTTATAGGCCGTCATTGTCTGCAACGTTCCATTCCTCTTCCAACCATAACCACATTTCCACACACTATAGTAAGTTAGTTTTTTTTTTTAATTTAACTAAAAAAATATTTTATAGATATAATGCATATGACAAAACAACGTTTACCGGGTCAGCTAGTATATATATATATATATATACAAGTATATATAACGGTGGTTTTTTTCTTCCTTGTTTTTCGATCCAGTCAACAGATTCATTTATTACACTTATTACGTTATTACCATATTATTATTATTATTATTACCGTATTAATAACCTTCAGTTTTAGCAGTTTCTTAAAGCATCAATTTCTTGCCTTTTTTATAATTGATTAACAACATTTTTATATACGAGCCTTCTCCGATTCTTTATTTCCAAAAGCTCTGCAATACGCTAGCCAAAACACTTTTATTTATTTGTTGTTGATTTCATTTACTGTGATTTCAGACGCTTTACAAGTTTCACAGATCTTGGATATAGTGAGGATTTTGCCTCCCAATAGTATACCCGAATTCTTTTAATTCCTTTAAATCTTCATGCTATTAGAATAAAAAAAAAATCATTTTTTTTCAATTATAGGCTAAATCCACTTTGCTTTCGATTTCGGCCAACTTCGTGTCTTCTTTTTGGTCTACTTTTAGGGACTTTAGGGATAACAGTCGAGTGGTGGGATGAGTATCGTATGGTACAAAAACCGAAAACTCCCACCAGTCAACCTGACTATCTATGCGAGACATATTGTTACAGTCTCCACCGGAAACAGTGACTGCAACAATGGCACCTGCTGTTTTCCCCCTCAGACCCTTGTTGTGGACTAATCATCAGTGTCCTGCAGTGCTGGACGGGGCCTCCCATGAGTGATCTACTCATGGATGGAGGAAAGGGGCAGCTTCTGTTGTGATGGAGCACCCGTAGGTAGAAGTCTGACTTTTCCTCCGTGACGCTCTTACAGTCAGATGAGACCGGTACCTACGGCTTAAAGGGGATTTCGAACCACTGCAAACATCCATGGCACCACCGGGACTCGAACTCGAAACCTGCGGGTACCGAGCGCCAGAGAGCTAGACACTCGACCATTCAGGTCCCACCTCAGACCCTTTGTACGCTAGCTTCACGCGTTGTCACGAGTTTAAATCACATGTTTACGATTCACGAGATTCTGAGACCAGAGAACGAAACGTTATGAGTCTAGTGTACGAGTCACGAGTTTAAGAATCTGAAGTACATTTGTACGAATCATGAGTTCACGAGTCTGAAGTACATGTGTACGAATCATGAGTTCACGAGTCTGAAGTACATGTGTACGAATCATGAGTTTGCAATACATGTGAACGACTCACGAGATTATGAATATAGAGAACGAAACGTTATGAGTCCAGTGTACGAGTCACGAGTTTAAGAATCTGAAGTACATTTGTATGAGTCACGAATCCACGTGTCTGAAATACATGTGAACGAATCATGAGTTCATGAGTCTGAAGTACATGTGTACGAATCATAAGTTCGAGTGTAAAATAAATGTGTACGAATCATAAGTTCGAGTGTAAAATAAATGTATACGAATCAGGAGTTCGAATCTGAAGTACGTGTGTAAGAGTGAAAAATTCACGAGTCGGAAGCACATGTAAAAGAGTCACGAGTTCAATAATCTGAAGTACGTGTGTACGAGTTCAAGAATTGAGAAGTACATGTGAACGAATCACGAGTTTGAGAAACACATGTGTACGAATCACGAGTTCGAGAAGCACATGTGTACGAATCACGAGTTCGAGAAGCACATGTACGAATCACGAGTTCGAGAAGCACATGTGTACGAATCATGAGTTCGAATCTGAAGAACGTGTACGAGTGACGAGTTCGAGAGTCTGAAGTACGTGTTTATGAGCTCAAGAGTCTGAAGTACATGTCAACGAATCACGAGTTCAAAAGTCTGAAGTAAGTGTGTACGAATCACGAATTCACGAGTCTGTAGTACATATGTCGAACTTGAAGTCTACCAATTGAAAAAAATGTTCTTCATGTTAAAATCATTTACTATTCCACCTTTCAACCGTCCCATTGTGAGATATGCAACCTGTAGAGTCGCCCTTCTTTTCCCGCCAAGAATCAAGTGGTCTCGTGATTCGCCCTTAATTACTTTCAAAGACACGTGCGCCGTGAAAATGTTTCGAACCTCAGATCCTTTATACGCTAGTTGCACGCGTTGCCACTGGGTCACGAGTCTGAAATACATGTGTACGATTTACGAGATTATGTCCAGAGAACACGTGTACGAGTCACAAGTTTAAGAACCTGAAGTGCATGTGTGTGAGTCACGAATTCACGTGTCAGAAGTACATGTGTACGAATCTCGAGTTCAAGAGTCTAAAATTCATGTGTACGAGTCAGGAGAATAAAGTACATATGTACGAATCGAATTCGAGAAATACATTGTACGGATCATGAGTTAGTCTGAAATACAAATGTACGGATCATGAGTTCGAGTCTGAAATACAAATCTACGAATCAGGAGTTCGAATCTAAAGTACGTGTGTACGAATCATGAGTCTGAACTACATGTGTTCGAGTCACGAGTTCTAGAGTCTGAATTACATATGTCAAACTTGAAGCCTAGCAATTGAAAAAAAATGCATTTCATATTAAAAATCAGTCTCTACAATTTCACCTTCAAACCGTCCTGTTATGAGATCTGCAACCTGTAGAGCCGCCATTCTTTTCCCGCCAAGAAGCAAGCGGTCTCGTGATCCGCCCTTAATTACCTTCAAAGACACGTGCGCCGTCAATTCATTTGTCAGAAGAGTGCGGGGGCGGAAAGGAAGAAAGTGTGACGCGAGTAAATATCCCTTAATAACGTTTTATGACCGCCCCAGTGAGGGAGTGCATTTGTCATTCCGTTTCGCGCCTCTTTAAGTGAATTTGCTCACCCCACCCCCACCGCCAATTCTTCCTTTCGACTCAGTTTTGGCTCGTTTTGAGGTTTTAATTACGCCAAAGCTGTCGCCCTTTTCATAAAGGGCCCGAGACGAATGGCGAATTTGACAGCCGTCGGGGGCAATTTGGGTCAGGGAATATTAATATTGAAGGTCTATTTTCGCCAAATGCGTGTTTGTGTTTGCGTGTGCTAGGTGACACAAAAATAGATTTCGCGAATTCATACTGGCTCTTATAATTTATAAGATTATAGCCATTAAAAAATATGAATCTAGACAGAAATGAAGTTTGTGTTCAACCTGTTGAAATAAAGAAATAAATAATAGTTATTTCATTTCTAAAATAAGTAATTCTTTGAGTGTCAGGACATCTAAGCATTATGCGGTACTTTTTTAAATCACAATTTTTTTTTTCAATCATCATATTGTATTAGATAATCGAAATTATTAATAGATATTTATTTATAACTTGGGTCTTGAAAATAGCATAAAAACGTAAATAAGATTTAGAAGAATGTAAAACATTTTTGAGTTAAAATTATAAATAAAAAGATAATTATTAAATGTAAATAAAAAGAGTAATTATTCGTAATGGCGAATGGCGAATTTGACAGCCGTCGAGGGCAATTTGGGTCGGGAATATTAATATTGAAGGTCTATTTTCGCCAAATGCGTGTTTGTGTTTGCGCGCTATATATGCTGACACAAAATAGATTTCACGAATTCATTCTTGCTCTCTCATAATTTATAACATTATGGCCATTAAAAAATATGAATCTAGACCGAAATGCCATTTTGTTGTGTTGAACCTGTTGAAATAAATAAATAAATAATAATTATTCCATGTTTAAAATAAATTCTTTTTATTGTCAAGGACATCTAAGCAATATGCGACACTTTTTTTAAATCGCAATTTTTTTTCAATCATCATATTGTATTAGATAATCGAAGTTATTAATAAATATTTGTTCATAACTTGGGTCTTGAAAATAGCATAAAAACGTAAAATAATCTTTAGAAAAATGTAAAACATTTTTGAGTTAAAATTATAAAATAAAAGAATTATTAAATGTAAATAAAAAGAGTAATTATTAGTAATTTTCAAATTCACGATTAGGACCTGCTATTTCACTTACTTCACTCACTGTTTCACCTGTTTTGAACCTGCAGTTTAACCTCTGGTCACTTACAACAGAAACACTGATATTTAGCACATTCAGCTTTATCTAGGAATGAAACGGGAAGAGTATGCTATACTATATCATTTTGTTACCACAATTTGAAACAAATATTGCCAAGAATGGAATCATCTGAGTAGATTCTTCTCCTTCCTTCTATCCAATCACAATGTCTAGGCCTTTCTAGTTTATAAATTTATCGTGTCCATACACGGCATAAATACCAAAGGTTTTTGTTAGAAGTCTTTTGGTGAGAGGTTTTTCGTTAGATGTTTTTTGTCAGTTTTAAAATCTAGATTTCTTAGTTTGAAACCCTATTTTGTTCTATTTGAGCAAATAATCTGTTGCAAATGAATTATATATGGTTACTTTAAAGCCATATGTAGTATGTTTGTAGGATGTTCACTTTAAAGGTTTAAAGTGAACACCCTACAAACATCCATGGCACCGTCGGGACTCGAACCCGAAACGCTAGCCCAGAGCATAACCACTCGGCCATCAGGCCCCTGTGTAACTTAAAAATAATGTCATCAAAATGAAATGGTACATGCGATGTAAGGAAAAAAATTTATCACATTGGCACTTGTTTCTTGAGATATACAACCAATAGAATCGCCATTCTTTCCCATCAAGAAGTAAGCAAGCGGTCTCGTGATTCAGCCTTAACGTTGAAGGACTTTGGTATGGGAACGTCTCTGCTTCAATTAAGCTATGGATTTAACACAAGTAACATACAACGTTTCACGTACCTCAAACTTGCTGATATGCATTTTATGTAAAGTAACTGCTAAGTGTATTTTTGGGAAGCAGCACGAATGTACCATGAGAAATATCACGATGAATGAGTGCCGGATAGATTGATATTTCCCACTTTATACCAATGATAATGGGCAACAGGTATAGTCCGACCACGGATAGTGTGAAATCGTAAACGTCCGGTTTAACGGTAATATTCGGACGAATCGATTATTTGTTAGGTTTGGTTTGGTTTGTCGCTCTACGGTCATCTTGTACGCAGGAGGGCTAAACAGACCGGGACCTACGGTTTAAAGTGGATTCCGAACCACTCACAAACATCCATGGAACCGCCGGGACTCGAACCTTGTGGTACCGAGCCCAGAGCACTAGCCACTCGGCCATTCAGGCCCCTATTTGTTAGGGGTGCTATTCAGATATAAGCGGCGCAATGCAGTTTTGAAATAAAGAAGCATAATATTTAGTGAAATGATTTCTTCTCGTGTATCTTTCAATATCGCGCCATCTAAAACTTCAATGATTAATACTTTTTATTGCAATTAAAATCACTCTTAAATAATCCTCTCCTATGACGCTGCTTTTTTGAAATCCGTCCAACTTGGTCGCTTGCCAATTTTCCACGTGATTGGTGGTCTTATATTAATATTGTCCTACAGTATCCTCTTAGCATACCTTCATGGACAGAAACTTTAAAGATTTCTTGTTAAAACATTCTTTAAACATTTATTGAGTAGTTTTTCTGAAGTAAAATGTAAATAAAATAGTATTGATTGATTCTTGAATGTCGTCATTTTAACATGTATTATTTCAACGGAAACTTAGAGCAACTACTTTTCTATGTGACGTTTATTTATTTAGGGGGACATGATTTGCCTTTTCCCTTTTGTAAATGTGTTTTTTAAACTTCCTGTGTTTTATCAAACTCTGAATGTTTGATGTGTTTATCTATTGATTTTTAATTGCTTTAAGAATTGCTTATTTGGCCCTTTCCATTATTTAATGAATCCTACATTCTCATATAGATTATTGCGAAGTTTTAATAGCGATTAAGCATACAATTATAAAATGAAAGATAAATGTAGAAAAAAAATGTAGAATGTAGAAAAGAAATGTAGTGCAAATCTAATATATGAATATTTATATATTTCTCAAAATTTGAAATTTAACTGTAAATTTAATTTTATTACTGTTTCTAATTTTAATGATATAATACAATTTTAATTAATTAGTTATTTTTATATAATTTTTTTATAATATTATATATTTTTTTATTATTATTGGACAATTTGAAAATAAAAATGCAATTTTCCATATTTGAAATTAAAAATAAAATTTTAACCAAAGCAAACCAAAAATTTTTTTTAAAAATTAAAAAATAACTGATTAAAACATGAGTTATCTATAATTTTGTCTGTTGAATAACTTTAATTCCAGATTTTAATGTTAATCCTCAAAAATAATTAAAAAACAATTTTTCTATTCGATTCTCTTCAAGACTTGCAATTTTTGAATCAATCAGTAAACGAATTAAACGGAGACTTGAAACCAATTCGAAAAAAAGTACGAAATGGAAGCTGAAAATAGAGAAAAAATAGGGAAAAATTATTCTTAAATAAAAAAAATAAAGGTTAATCTGATAGACGGCAGAAGATTTCCGAAATATATCAATCTATTAAATAATTACTTAATTGAATTATTTTAATGTATTTTTTTTACTTTTTTTCTAATTTTTTATTTTCTTGTTATTAGGCCATCTGAAAATAAAAATGTAGTTTTCCCTATATGAAATTTAAAACAAAAATATAAACAAAAAAATCGAAATACAAGAAACATTAGTTTTTATATGTTAAATAATTTTCATATTACTGTTAAAAAGTAATTTAAAATACATTTTTCTATTCGGATTTTCTTCAAGATTCATTTTTGAATCAATCAGTAAGCGAATCAAACGGTTCGAATTTGTCATTTGGAAGTACGAATTGGAAACCAAAAATAGAGAGAAAAAGAAAAATCCTTAAATGAAAAATAAAGGTTGATCCCTAAAGATAGACGACAGAAGATTTGAATATAGGAATATACAAATAATTATTTAATTGAATTATTTTAATGTATTTTAATGTATTTTTTAATGTTTTATTTTACTTATTATTATAACATCTGAAAATAAAAAAGCAATTTTTCCTATATGAAATTAAAAATAAAGCTTTAAATAAAAATAATAAGGATTCGAAACTCGAGTTATCTATAATTTTATCTATAAATAACTTTCATCCCATATTTTTATATTAATCACAAAAAAATATAAAAATACATTTTTCTATTCGATTTTCTTCAAATTTGCAATTTTTGAATCTATTAGTGAACGAATCAAATGGAACTTGAACCAATTCGGATTTGTCATAAAAAGTACGAATTGAAAACCAAAAATAAGGGCATTTTACCTATATGAAATTAAAAATAAAATTTCAAACACAACCAAAAAATAAATAAATAAAAATAAGGAATTAAAGGATAAGTTTTCGATAATTTTATCTGTTAAATAATTTTTTATTTTAGATTGTTATATTAATCTAAAAAAAAAAAAATTCAAAATACCTTTTTTTCTATTCGATTTCTCCAAGATTCATTTTTGAATCAATCAGTAAACGAACCAAACGGTTCGAATTAGTTATTAAAAAAAGTACAAAATAGATAACTAAAAATAGGGAAAAAGAGAAAATCCTTAAATGAAAAAACAGAGGTTGATCCCTAAAGTTAGATGACAGAAGATTTCCGGAATATATCAATATATTAAATAATTACTTAATTGAATTATTTTTAATGTAAATTTTTACTGTTTCTAATGTTTTTTTTTTCTTACTATTAAACCATCTGAAAGTAAAAATTTAATTTTCCCTATATGAAATTAAAAATAATTTTTTAAACAAAACAAAACCAAAAAAATGAGGGATCAAAACATGAGTTACCTATAACTTTATCTGTTAAATAGCTTTCATCACCTATTGTTATATTAATCGAAAAATAATTTGAAATCCATTTTTCGATTCGATTTTCTTGAAGATTCATTTTTAAATCAATCATTAAACGAATCAAATGGTTCGAATTTGTTATAAAAAAGTACGAAACGAAAACCAAAAAATAGGGGAAAAAACGAAAGATTCTTAAATGAAAAAAATAGAGGTTGATCCCTATGATTTCTGAATATATATTAAATAATTACTTAATTGAATTATTTTTAGTGTCATTTTTTTTACAGTTTTATTATTAATAATAAGGAAAATGAAACATCAGTTTATATTTATTTTATTTTTTGAACATTAGTTATAACTCATGTTTCTATTTCATATTTAAATAAAATTAATGTATTATTTTCCTTATTATTTGGCCATCTGAAAATAAAAAAACAATTTTCCATATATGAAATTAAAAATAAAATGTTAAAAAAAAAAAAATAAGCGATCAAAACATTTGTTATCTATAACTTTATCTGTTAAATAACTGTCATTCCAGATTGTTATATTAATAACAAAAAATAATTTAAAATACATTTTTCTATTCGATTTCTTCAGATTTACAATTTTTGAATCAATTAGTAAACGAATCATACGAAACTTGAATCAATTCGAATTTGTCATAAAAAAGTACAAAATGAAAAACCAAAAATAGGGAGAAAAAAACGAAAGATTCTCAAATGAAAAAATAGAGATTAATCCCTAAAATTTCTGGAATATATCAATTTATTAAATAATTACTTAATTGAATTAATTTTAGTGTAATTTTTTTTTTTTACTGTTTCATTATTTGGCCATCTAAAAATAAAAAAGCAATTTTCCCTATATGAAATTAAAAATAAAGTTTTAAACAAACAAAAATAATAAAAAAAAATAAATAATCGAAACATGGGAAAAATTATTGAAAAAAAAAAATCTGAGATCTAAAATTAACGTCTAAAATAATTACTCAATTGAATTATTTTTCTTGTAATTTTTTTTATTGTTTCTAGTGTTTTATTTTCCTTATTATTAGGCCTCCTGAAAATAAAATGCAATTTTTCCTCTATGAAATTGACAATAAAATTTTAAGCAAAAAGAAAAAATATAATTTAAAATAAATTTTTCTATTCGATTTTCTTCAAGTTTCATTTTTTGAATCAATCAGTAAACGAATCAAACGGTTCGAATTTGTCATAAAAAGTACGAAAAAAACACCAAAAATACGGAAAAAAAATCCGAAGATTCTTAAATGAAAAAATAGAGGTTGATCCCTATGATTTCTGGAATATATCATATTAATTGACTTAATTGAATTATTTTTAGTTTTAGTTTTTTTACAGTTACATTTTTGAATTATTTTTACAGTTTTTTTACATTTTTTTTTTTATTTTTTTTTACACTTTTATTATTAATAATAAGGAAAATAAAAGATTAGTTTATTTATTTTTTTTTTGAACATTAGTTATAACTCATGTTTCGATTTCATATTTAAATAAAATTAATGTATTATTTTCCTTATTATTTGGCCATCTTTTCCATATATGAAATTAAAAATAAAATGTTAAAAATAAAAAAAAATAAGTGATCAAAACATTAGTTATCTGTAACTTTATCTGTTAAATAACTGTCATTCCAGATTGTTATATTAATAACAAAAAATAATTCAAAATGCATTTTGCAATTTTAAATACTTTCAATTTTAATTTACAATAAACTTGCAATTATTTTTTAATTTTTAATTTTTTAAATACTTGCAATTTTTGAATCAATCAGTAAACGAATCAAACGGTTCGAATTTGTCATAAAAGTAGAAAATGGAAACCAAAAAAAATGGAAATAAAAAATTTTAAATGAAAAAATAGAGGTTAATCCCTAAAAGAAAGACGACAGAAGATTTCTGGTATTTAACAATATATTAAATAATTACATAATTGAATTATTTTTCATGTAATTTTTTACTTTTTCTTATGCTTTATTTTCCTTATTATTATTATGCCATCTGAAAATAAAATGCAATTTTCCCTATATGAAATTAAAAATCAAATTTTCAGCAAAAAGAAAAAATGTAATTTAAAATAAATTTTTCTTTTCGATTTTCTTAAAGTTCATTTTTGAATCAATCAGTAAACGAATCAAACGGTTCGAATTTGTCATAAAAAATAGTACGAAATGGAAACCGAAAATAAGGGGAAAAAAAAGAGAAAAATCCTTAAATGAAAAAATAGAGGTTGATCCCTAAAGATAGACGACAGAAGATTTCCGGAATATATCTTTAAACGGTATCCCTTCTGGAAGAAGTGTGATAATTTTTTTCCCTTTTTTATCCCTTCGTTTATCTATCTCTATCAATCTGCTCATCTGTATGGAACTTTCTGCCGTGCAGGAAGAAGAAAAATGTTAAATAAAATAAAAGTTTCTATAAATCCGAGCAAAGGAATCTTGGAGTTAAAAAAAAAATGGCGACTGAGGGAAAAAAAAAGAACAATTCTGAAGTGAGAACTGGCCCTAGAAACGTTCTATGAGATGGGAGAAACGTATAGATAGATCTATATATATAGATATAAAAGAGGCAGAAGATAGAAGGCCATGGTAAATGACGAGTGAAGAAGTGTTCTACGAAAAACGGCTCAAAGCTAACGATTACTATCACGATCTATTTCCTGAATGAGCTAAATTTTTCCCTTCTTTTTTTCCAGATATGTTTCACCTCGCATTCAATATACTCTCGCCCCAGGTCGTCACACTAATTTTTTATCTCTGATGCTCCTGTTGGAGGATAAGTACCATGAAAATGGCAGCCTTAATGTTCGATTAAAACGGAATGGCCCCGGATTGGGTGATCGTTCGAATGTTTTTGCGCGTATCGAATACTTGTCGCAGCACGGAAAATCGTCTGTTTTTTTTTCCTCCTTTCCGAATAACAGTGAGGTGATGGATGGATGAAACGTGTTGAGTTGTCTGTTTTCGTGTTGTGGGTATCAAATCGAATGGAGGGTTATCGATGAAATTATAAAGAGATTTTTCTTCAAGAACCGATTAAATAGTTTAAAAAAATTCTTAATAATAAAAGCATTAGAAAAAAACTTTTCCTTAACATAAATGGTTGATGAAACAAGAAAAATTATAATTTAATTAGAAGTCCTAACAATTCTTCAGTCATGTTTAAAGAATATTTTATTATTTTTGAAACTGTTACAAAGTCTTGGCCCATACTAGACCTATAACAGCTTCAAGAAGAGAGCCACTTTCAGGTTTATAGGAGCACATTCATTTTTATTTACAAGCATTATATTTATAACTCTATTTATTACAAATTATTATTTACAAAACAATGAAAATTAAAGAATTAAATTAGATTCGCAAATGCAGTTCACTCCAAGGTCGGAGATTTTTCAGAGTTCTCGAGTCTACGACAAATCTAATCCATTCTCCACGCTATCTGCGGCAGACCTGCATCATCCCATGGTGTGGTACACGGAACCACAAGTGGCTCATTTTGTAAACAGACGGAATCTCCGGCCTGTTCAATCACTTTCAGAAAAAGAGAAAGCAACACTTCTTGTAGACTCGTCGCAGAACACTCTTCCTCTCCTTTTCCAAAAGCCTCCATTTAAAAAGTTCGTCAAAGGTAAGCTTCCCTTACTTCTCATTGGGGTCGACACTTCCCCAGCCCAAGGTATATCACCAATCTCGATGCAACAACTTATGGCGCAGTCCGTATTCCATCCGTAATTGTTTCGACCTGTGAAGGTTGAGCAGGCAATCGCTCATTTCATGAGGTCTCATTATCCATGACATCATTTATCTGCTATTAGATTTGAGTGACAGGTTTTTTTTATCTAATTGCTTTTTATTTTTTTTATCTGTTGACAAATTTGAGCGATAGATTGTTATTATGTACTTAAAGAATATACATTCCTTTCGCCTGGAAAACAATGCTACATCACTTCCGGTGGCAAAAATACAACACTGTATTTATGCAAGCATTTTTATATTGCACGTTTATAATAGGGTTAAATTAATTTCTTCTCTCTACAAAAATAAAAAAAATTTTACAAATAATTATTGCAATTGTTGGGCTAATAATAATAAATATTAAAAATGTCTTTTCTTAGCATGTAAATGACTGATGTAGCAAGACATAATCACAATTTCTTTTAGAAATCTTAACACTTTTTAAATACTTCTTTTAAATTTGCGCAAGCACTTATTAGTGTTATACTGCATGTTTATAATATTATTACAACATATTCTTCTATATAGAAGCAGAAAGTCATTGAAGTATTTATTGTAACTTTTTTATAATAATAATAAATATTAAAAACATATTTTCTTAACATGTCTACATACTATATATTTTCTAACATGTAGAATCTATTCAAGTTTGCATCAATAAACGAGGAATAATCCTAATACTTTTTAACTGTCGTTACAAAGGGCAAACATTATTTTAAAAGAATGCTACTGATAATATTTAAATACGGCTTTAAATAATCATTTTATACACTTTTGTCTTTGATGGAATACATTTATATATAATAAAGATATACATAATAAATTAAATTTATTTTAAATAAAATGTATGCTTTTTTTCTTTTAATATTAATGTTACGACTCCAAATATCTTTGTAAGCCAGGGGTGGTCATCCCAAATGATCTTGCGGACCACTTTGGAAATGCATTACAACACCGAAGGCCACATATAAAATTATATATCCCTACATTAGATTTAGATCCACTATAGACATTTTTTTGAAAATCTGAAACAGTAGGTTATTATTGTGTTTGGCCTATTACTGGGCTGTAACGATACTAAAGATGATAAAGATATATATTTTTCTTTCTAAAGCTGGCAAACACTTGAGTTGTCTATTACTGCTGCCTACATTATTATTCTGACCCATATAAACTTAGATAATACGGAATAATAATGATACTAAACGGGACCACAGTTTGAAATTCGAAATATATACCGCCACTAAAAATGAAATACCGAAAAATGTATAAATATAAATACTAAAAATGAAATAAAAAAAATAAAAAAAATCATTAAAAAATATTTATTTGACTAGTGCGATATTTATTTGCGCAAGAATATTATTTTAAAATCAATGTTAATTTTTTCTCATCATTTCGATAGTTCATTTTTGAAAATATGAATGCACAAATAAAGTATTTTTAATACATTGGTTTTAACTACTTTGGGAATTATAAAATAAATATATTTTGTAAAAGTGTGATAAATCTCACGGGCCAGAAAAACGTTAATGCCTTTTGTAGATGATGAAAATACTACATTAATGGTGAGAAAGTAATTAATAATTATTCATTAATGTCAGAAAGTAATAAAGAATGTAAATTATTCATAAAGACAATTCAAATAATCTTTATGAATAATTCATAAAGAATATTTGAATTCTATACACATTATGTAAAGCGGGATCAAATATGTGTTGCGTTTTTAATTTACTGATTTTTAAATTTAATTTACTTTACCCATTTGATTTGACTTTCAATCGAACACAGAGAAATTAGTGCTTTTTACAAGTCTTAAAAAACGACTTACTACTGTGCCTCAAAAGAGGAAGATTTCTTTTTCAAAAACTCTTTATTTATTCTTCCAAATTTATGTCATCGCCTACAAAGTCATCCTCTCCGGAAACAATGCATTTATGCCAACTTTTTCCAATCCTCAATACATGCTAAAAAGTCATCGGCAGGGGATGGCATTCAAATCGAGCGGCGATTCACGTTGAATCTTTTCAATCGACTCAAAACGGTGTCCCCGCAGTGTTCTTTTTGATTTTAGAGAATAGCCAGAAGTCGCACAGTGTGAATACGGTGGTTGTGGAACGATATTGGCTTTCATTTTGGAGAAAAAGTCACGAAGAATCAATGCAGTGTGAGTGGCGCATTCAGTGTTTTCGGTACCAATCGAGATTTGACGCGTTTGAGGCCCAAAGTGGAATTGACCAATCCTTTTGAAATTCCAACATCTCATCAGCAAGGTCTCTAATTGTAAATCGACGGTTTGCAAGAACTAAATCTTAAATTTTTGGACGTGAGCTTCGTCGGTTGAGGTTGATGGTCGACCAAAGGGCTCTTCATCTTCAACGCGTTCTCTGCCTTCTTTGAACTGTTTATACCCTTCTAAACATGTCTTTTAGATATAGGATTGCTCACCGAATGCCTTCTGCAACATTCTAAACGTTTCCGCAAACAAAATTTGATGCAAGTTATTTGCTCAATTAAACCAGACATCTGAAAATCGCCGGAATCAGTTTTAGGTCTCACAAAGCCAAAGCGTAACTCAAACACTAATGAATATTTTGACGTCAAATTTCACACAGATGTCAAGGACAGTGCCATCAACCTAAAAAGAAAAAAATTGAAATTCCTTTAGTACTGGGAATTTTAAATTGAAAATTGATCTTACTTTTTGGACACAAACTAAATGAACAAAATTTATTTCTGATGTTTCGAGAAGTTTTAAATGGAACATGTTTCTCTAAAACTGCTTTCAAAAATAATTGAGAATACATAAATAGACACAAATTTAAGTTATTATTTTGTAAAAATATCCAAAAGACAAAACTCCCTTTATGCAATTCTTAAAGAATTAGCAGAAATTCAGAGAAGTATTTAAAGTTAATTTCGAAATAAAATAATAATAATAATAATTACTTGTATCAACATCTGTTGTTTAAGAATTTAGTAGTTGTGTAGAAGTTCAGCGCAAAAAATAACTTTATTTTAATGCTCAGTTCTAAGTGGATGTTTTAAATTTCACTTTCTGCAATAATTAGAATTTTAAGAAAATAAAAAAAATTCGTTTACTTAGTAAGATTTATGAATTCGTGAATGTAAAATTGAATTTCAAATTTAATGGGATTAACATGCTTTTAAGAGTTATATCTAGAAGCACATGGGTAAATAGGCTAATTTAAAATTGAATCATCAGTATTTTAAGTTTCGCTTAATTATTTGTAGTTATTGGTATTTATTATATTAAATTCTCAATTATCTTATTTGCTGATTTCTAAGATGCCCTTAGCGCTGTTTAAAATATGGTACAATGATTTACATAAATATTTTGCGATGTTGTTCCTCAAATATGTAAATTTAATTGGCACAGATATGAGTAACATTTATACATGTCGATATTTATTTTCAAAAATTATTACACATTTCAGATGCAGTAGTGTAATTTATCTTTTGAATTTAAATAACGATAAGCCTGTTAATAAAACTTGAATTCAGAGATAATTAAAATAATTATTTAAATTTGTATTGGATATTATGTTTGTGCTGAAACTACTTGGTAAAATATATATTTATCTCATAGAAATTATATTAATTTGAATAAGTGTAAAATATTTATATTTTAGAGTATTCAAAGACAAAAAAATTAATTAATTTTATGAATTTAAATAAAAATAATAATTCATAAATATTTAAATTAATTTTACGAATTTAATTATTAAAAATTCATATAATTTTATTGACATAACATTTAAATCCAACAACTATTGATGAATGCAATAAATCATAAGTTTTCTTTTACAGATATAATTATTATTATTGATTAATACAATAATGTTTATTTTATTTGTGATTATCAATAGAAAAATATACATATACTAATTGTTGTTGTTGTCGTGTCCATGGATTTAAAAAAAATATGAGGAAATCATGAGATGAAAGTTAATTATGATGAAATTATGATGAAATCATGAAAAAAATCTTGAGATGATCAAGTCAAAAGTCTTCACGATAGCGGCCGCCAGCAACGGCGCCGCTTTTTATACAGGACTTCTCTTAAGTTGGCCTCGATTGGCACCATACCCAATTGCAATACATGGGGAGTGAGTACTGGGCACTCTAAAATGTGTTTAGGTGTTAAGAAAGCGTTGGAGCAATTTCTGCAGGGGATGTATTCCCTGGTCTTGTCTGGGAGAATCTTCATCCCTCTGCAATGATTAGTTCTGAGTCTGCTGATAACTGATGTCGACTTCCTAGGACAGTTGAAGTCCGCGATGAGTGGCTTCTTGAAGTTATGAGGATTTAGTTAAATATAATAATTAGTATGCATTTATTGTATTGATGTTCGATATAAGTATGGATTCCATTTAAGAGAATTTTAGTATTAGCCACACAGGCTAAACATGACATCCCGAGTTTTTAAAGAGCAGGCAACTATTTTATTAGCTAATGTGAACTGTCCAACTCTTTTCATTTCTTCAATGGCGCAACAGCCCATGGCAGTTTCTTGCCTACTGGGAGATTCCGAAACATGAGATGTTGTTTTGTTTTACGAGGTAGGGTTGTCAACCTTACGCCCAATAGTCTTATTAGACAGGGACATACGGTTTAAAGTGAACTTCGAACCGACACAAACATCCATAGCACCGCAAGGACTCGAACTCGAAACCTAGTCACTCGCCATCTGGTCCTACACTTTTCATTTACCGGGGTGAAATATGCGACTCTTTCATTAGCTAATGTTAACTATACAACTTTTTCATTCACTGGAGTGAAATATACAAGTCTTTATTAGCCAATGTGAATTATGCAAAATGCTTTCATTTGCCAGTGTGCACTCTGCAAAGCGGTCATTAACCAACATGGATTGTAAAATTATTTCATTCATTGATGCTAGACATGCAATTTTTCACTATCCAAATGAACTATGCAATTCTTCCACTATCCAACATGAACTGGGCAACTATCCAATGAACTGGGCAATTCTTCCACTATCCAACAGAACTGGGCAATTCTTCCACTATCCAACATGAACTGGGCAATTCTTCCACTATCCAACATGAACTGGGCAATTCTTCCACTATCCAACATGAACTGGGCAATTCTTCCACTATCCAACATGAACTGGGCAATTCTTCCACTATCCAAATGAACTGGGAATTCTTCCACTATCCAACATGAACTGGGCAATTCTTCCACTATCCAACATGAACTGGGCAATTCTTCCACTTACAACATGAACTGTGCAATTCTTCCATCAACATGAACTAGGCAATTCTTCCACTATCCAACATGAACTGTGCAATTCTTCCACTATCCAACATTCTTTTTACTATCCAACATGAACTGTGCAACTCTTTTACTATCCAAAGGGAACTGTTCAACTACATACTAATCTATTTCAAGATTCTCTCCAACCGAAATCGGATTTTAAGATTCCTTTAATACTCCTTTTCTGCCTATAAATGTTCAAGATGAACATATAATTTTTAAATAAAAGAGGCGTTACTTTTCACTAGAAACGGCGTTTTGTCTTGATTAGATACTATCAAACCTCTATTTGGTTTATTAATAAACATATATATATATATATATATGTAGACTTCTCTACCAGTCTAACAATGGCCAGACTTTTGCAGTGGGTGCTTGGGGATTTGACAGTAATGGGATGTTTCTTTGAATAAAGCCATTTAATTACACGCTATTATACAATGATATTAACATTAGTTATTAATTAAGTGCGAACATATTCTCTCGCTGCTTGTTGCAGCCTGCCCCAGTCTCGCCTCCTCTCTCGTTGTCGGCCAGCGTTCTTCTCCCTCTTCATCTACGGGGATCTTTGTCCCTTCTCCTGGGTTCAGAGTTCAAAGTTGAATACTCCCCACATTGTAAACATGCTCTGTCAAAGACAAGCAACCGTGATGTGTCGCCGCCTGCTGATTACCACACAAAAATTCTACATATATATGTAAAACAGTTTAAATACATCCATACCTCATACCCATACCACTTCACCAAGCATAAAGAGGGTTTTTTTGTTAAATAACTTATATTGTCACCTTATAACAGCTACTAAGAAAAGTAATTAAAGACTTTTATCTTAATCTAATAATTAAATAAAAGAAATATTAGTAATGTAATCATCTTAATTTAACAAAACGACCCGTTATGAATCAATAATTTATGCCATCACCGCTGAAAAATTAAAATTTGTACTACGTCATTTATGACGACACAAAGATAAACATCAAGGAAAAGTTATGAATTGCAACATACATTTAGAATCTACTTTGATTTCAAAGACAAGAGTTTATTCATCAAGTATTCTGTGGTGCAAGAAAAACCATATTCAATGTCCTCATCAGAGTAACTTATACCACATTCCCGGTAAAGTAACACGAAATACAGCAGTATCCTTATAAAGTCCTTGATATGAAGTGAATAAAGACCCTCGTAATCAATCACTGGCCCATTGGAGCGAGCTGACATTGGGTGGGATTATTAGAAATTGTAGGCACAAGGTTATGGGACTGCGGATCGAGATTATTATTTTAATTCGAAACATACATCAAGTTGACGTGCTTTTGAGCGACGAAGTGAAATATAAATATCTGATTGGATTTTTAAAGTCAACGTATCAAATGTGATTTCAAAAATGTTTGCTGACAGGAATTACGAGTTAAAGATAAGATTAATTTCCATCGTCGTCAGCTAACGTAATTCGGAAGAAGTTTTATTTATCCATGTATGAAAAATAATTTGTTTATGCATTATAAAGGGTTATTGATAAGGTTATTTATTTAATTGACATTTTACCTGTTTAAAAATGTGAACTTTTCTATCAAAAACTTGTAACCTTTGTATCAAACTATAAAATATAAAAATATAAACAAATTTGCACATTATAAATAAGGATCAAAATAACCTAATAGAGATATGTCATATTTAAGAGTTTAAAATTTGACAAACTGAGCTGATCGGAAGATACCGTATATATGCTGGAGATAGGCATGATAAATCTGTATGCGGAATGTTATTCGGTTGGTGTCAAAAGGTAACTGGATATTAACTTTTAAGTGTCTTCCTTGGAACAGTTGGGGTACTTTTAAAACTGCGGTGGTGAAATGTGGGGCTATCCAGCAAATCCCCTGTAGTACAATCTGGATAACGATGAATCTACTACCCATATCTTGCATGACCTCTGACTTTCGAAAACAAACATTATGAATTGAAATTTCTGTTGTGGGCATTACAAGTTTATAATTATATTTTTATAGCATAATAAAGCTATATAAACTATATTCACCTGTAATCAAATATATCACTTTGCGTTTGTTAAACAGATATTATCAAATTCTTGAGTAAATCGATCTTTGTATCATCGTGGGTATATGTTAAGGTAATTATTAGATTCATGGCTCATATCGCTGGATTCATGGATATATCACTGCCCTTTACTGACAGACATAACGACAGTGACAGTGACAGACATATCACTGTCCTTTACTCCAACGACAGTGATTGACAGGATAAACGGCGTCTTTCTTGATGCGCTGTTCAGAAGAATTAAAATTAAAGCTGCTAATTTGACACGTATCATCATTTATAGAACATGAACTGAACTATATGTTCACCTGTAATATTTGTATTAATTTCTTATAAAATTTCTAGAGAATTCATGAATACATAGACTTTTGGATCCTCCACGGGTATATATTACGCTCATTACTAGATACATGGATTCATAATCACTGGATTCATGGATTCATATCACTTGATTCCTAATTTACATCATTGGATGCATGGATTTATATCACTGGATTCGTGGATTTATGGATGTCCTCAACTCTAACGACAATGATACAATGGAAAAATGTCTTTCTTGATAATCTCTTCAGCAGAATTAAAATTAATGTTGCTAATCGGAAATGTATCATTATTTATAGAAAATGAACTGATCTATATTTTTACCTGTAGTATTATGTATATACTTTCATTTCCTATAAAATTATTAACAAAATCATGAATAAATTTACCTTTGGATCATTCATGAGTTTATATTACGGTCATTACTAGAATCATATAAATTCATGAATCTAGTTCATATTACTGGATTCATACCGCTGTATCCATGCATTTATATCACTGGATTCATGGATACATCACTATCCTATATAACGACAGGGCTAGATTGGAAAAAAAGAGTATCGGAAGAATTAAAATGAATGCTGCGAGCATGTGTCATTAACTGTAGCATGTGGTATTATTTGTACAACGGGAATTGAACTAGATGCTAATCCAAAATACTTGTATTTCATTTGTTCAGAATTATTAGTATATTTATGGGAACATCATATTTGGGATATGATATAAATAAAAATTAAAGATTGGATTTTCTTTTTAAAAGAAGTTCTGAATTTTTAATTTTTATGTGTGTAACACTCCATTTTTCAAAATCCCGCTATCATTTGTTAGAGCTTCCTGGTTTCCGTGTTAAATGATTAAGAGAGCCAATGCGTTGCAGAATTCCTGACAACAAAGCCCTAAGTAGAGCATTCCTCCAATGTGTTTTTCGAAGAGAAAGCTCTTAACGCCACACAAACCGAGTAGGAAGGAAGAAGGATCCACTCTCGAATGCAGCAACGTTTAATCGTCATCGTTATTAGAAACTTAATAGCTACATTGACCTTTGGATCATTCATGAGTATATATAACGATCTTTACTAGTTTTATGGATTCATATCACTGGATTCATGGATATATCGCTGTCTTCTACTCTAACGGCAGTGATAGACTGGTAAAATGGTTCCTTCTTGATACGTCCTTCTCAAAAAATTATACACCCTCATATTCAAAAGAATTAAAGTGAATGCTTCTAATTGGGCATGTATCATTATTTATAGAACATGAATTGAACTATATGCTCATCTGCAATATTTGTATTCATTTCTTATAAAATTACTAGGAAATTCATGACTTCATCTATTTTTGGATCATTCATGGATATATTACGGCCATTACTAGATTCATGTAAATCCATAAATCTAGTTCATATCACTGGATTCATAGTTTCATATCACTGGATTCATGCGTTTATATCACTGGATTCATGGTTTCATATCACTGGATTCATGGTTTCATATCACTGTATTCATGCATTTATATCACTGGATTCATGGATATATTATTGTCCTTTATACCAACAGGTATAGATTAGAAAAAATGGTATCAGAAAAATGGTATGTGGCATTATTTGTAGCATGTGGTATTATTTCTAGCGTGTGGTACCAATTGAGCATATGGTATTAATTGAGCTTGTGCTATTATTTGCAGAACTTGAATTGAACTATATGCTAATCCAAAATAATTATATTTGCTTTCATTTGTTCAAAACTTATTAGTATAGTTATGGGTACACCGCTTTTGGATCACAATGTATAAATAAAAATTAAAGATTTTCTTTAAAAGAAGTTCTAAATTTTTAATTTTGGCGAGGGTAACATTCCATTTTTCGAAATTTTCCCACCGCATTACAGCCCGCCATCATCTATCAGAACTTCCTTATTTCCCGTGTTAAATGATTAAGAGAGCCAATGCGTTGTAGAATTCCTGACAACAAAGCCCTAAGTAGAGCATTCCTTCAAATGCGTTTTTCGCAGAGAAAGCTCTTTACGCCGCAAACCGAGGAAGAAGGATCCCCCTCGAATGCAGCAACTCGAAAACTGTCATTTAATCGTCACTTCAACAGACGGAAACATTTTCGAGCGGCTGAAATTTTTATTCGACTCGCGTCTCGTCTCTCAGTGGAACAGCGATACATGCTTTTCCAAATGTCCTCGCCCGATTTTTTTTTAAGGACACTTTTTAAAGGAATGTATTCTTGCTTTATACAGCAAAGTGTGTTTAATAATTTATTAAAAATGCTAGTTAAGTAAATCTACTATTAAAAATATTTCATTGAATTCTTTCTTAATGAATTGAAGTTGGTATTTATAATAAATAAGTGGAGAAATTTTTTGTAGTTGCATTTATAATATTAACAATGTTTATTTGAAACAACTAATTACGTTAAAATATGTGTGATAAATAATTTTAATTCCAAAGAGTTTTCTAATTGTTATGATCAATTATATTATATAGACAAAAAATGATATAAAATGTGTCACGTTAAAGTAATTAATGTCAAATTTTTTTTACATTTTATAACGCAAAAAGCATTTTTTGCTTGTAATGGTTATTGTTGTTGTTGTGCATAATCCTCAGTGTCCTGTACGGAACGGACATCCCACTGGCATCCCCACATCACATTGTCACCCTCACTGGAACACTGGGACCCCCCTCCCCACACATCCTTCTTTATCTTCATCCATGTGTAGATTGCTTATTCTACTCACTGATGGAGATAAAGAGACAACTTTTGTTGTGAGGAGCACCGTAGGTAGAAGTCTCACTTGACTCCGAGTCGCTGAAGAAAGAGGGCAGTGTCTTCCAGGATAACTTTTTGAGCTATCTACCCCGCATTTGTGCATCGTATTGGAGAAAACCCAGATAACTCCAACAGGTAGTCTGACTAAGGAAGCAATATGTTTAACATCACAAACGCCCTCGAGACGTGTTTTGAAACTGTGTCTACAACAAAGCCGCCAGCAATGGAATCTCAGCCCTTGTTGCCACTGAGCCACGAGTCGGGCGCAATGGTTACTTGAATCCAACACATATTATTAAAGAGAAATAATTTATGATTCATTTACTTCACATTTTGCAGTACATTTATTTGATTATCACTACTATATTAATATACTTTTACGCGTTTCGAAACTTTATCTTCTTATAATTTATTTCATTTAATTTAATTATAAACAATTAATTTCATATGTTGTTGTTGCACTAATGCAGCTGGCAACACAGAGTCAGTTAATCTTTTTTGCCATAAGCAAGGGCTACACCGCTGTTACTCATTTAGCAATACCCAGGGGACACGTGTAGCTTGAAGACATCCTACGCATGCGAATAACACTATCCCGTAACGCTCTACAGTCAAATGAGATCGGGACCTACGATAGCAACTCGGCCATCAAAATATAGGAAAATTGTATATAAAACTAACTTCTTGAGCTCTTGTGAGTTGTTTAAATTTTAAAGTATTTAAATAATTAATATATTAAATCCTAAAAATGTCATTTAGTATACTCGTATATTCATAGAAGCATGTCAATTTTTTAAGGTATCTATTTTAAGCTGAATACTTTCCATGCACAGCCATTTAAAAGCTATTTCGTTCCGAAAAATTAAAACAAAAATTACTTTTCGTGTAATAT
Organism: Caerostris extrusa; assembly: GCA_021605095.1. Lineage (NCBI taxonomy): Eukaryota > Metazoa > Arthropoda > Arachnida > Araneae > Araneidae > Caerostris > Caerostris extrusa. The sequence continues at coordinate 119,538 of BPLR01012696.1, forward strand.
ATTCATTTGTTAATATTTTATTTATTAATAATATAATTTTTATGATAAATAAATATGTTAATGCATAAGACTGACTTTGCAATAAAACTTTTTCTTGTTTGATTTTGTTTTTGGTTATGGGTGTAGAGGGGCCTGATGGCCGAACGCTATTGCGAGGTTCGATTCCCGGTGGGGCCATGGATGTTTGTAGTGGTCTGGAATCTACTTTAAACCGTAGGTCCCGATCTCATTTGACTGTAGAGAATTGTAGGGGTAGTGTTATTCGTATCTGTAGCCTATTTTTACACGTACCACCTTGATCATGCTAAATGAGTAACAACTGTGCAGCCCTTTTTAATAGTATGATAACTCTCTGAGTATTTGCTAAGGTGCATTAGAAAAAAAGTTTAGGCATATAAGTTTGGTAAGCAATACTTCTCAATGTTTGTCAAATGCTTTTTTTTCAAAGGAATATTAAATGAAGAGTATTGAGAATTGTTGAAAAGAAATATTTTCTGTTTGAATTTGACATGTTAAATGTCCCTGTTGTAATTTGACATGTTAAATGTTTCTGTTGTAATTTGAATGTCATTTTATGCACCATGTGCTCTATTTTATTGACTAATTCACCTAAAATAAATATAATTATTTATCATTTCTGCTTATATGAAATTTAACAGTTAAAGTTAATTTGATATTTTAATTATTAAATATACCAATATCTGATAAATAAATCAATTGTTCACCAACTAATAAGCACAACAATAAAATTTTCTACATTTAACTCATATGATTTTAGATATATTAATCTTAAAGTTACTTTAGCTTATAATAATAAAATCAGAGTTTTGATAAATATAAACCTTGTAATAGGTCTTTTCGTAACAAAATTAATCCCAACATTTTAAATAGCCGTTTTTAATAATTTTATGTTTAAAAAGATACAACGTGGTACTAAACTATGCAGCAAATTAGACATTTAAATACCTTAACCGTTACCATGGCATCCTTAATCACCATCGTGCTTTTAATAAAGGAATTTAAGAAAGGAACACCGACCCTAAAATTCTATCAGGGGGAATTTACACTTTATTTTTACTCATGTTCAAATAATTTTTCCCATCATACCACTACTCCCCGCAAATTCTGTGTCAGCGGACTCGCATGCAAAGCTCTTTTTGGCTCCAAAATTTGCCAAGGTTTATATATGGGGCGAATATTTCTTCTATGCATCTTTAAAAGGTAAAAATATCCAATATCACCACAAAGTATTGAGGCAAAAAAAAAAAAAAAAAAAAAAAAGAAAGACCCTAGTAGTAAAACCCATTATTTTTGTCATACCTTATTTTTTAGCCATTATTTTATTTATTTAATATTGACTATCTATGGTAAAGCTTTCTTGTAAAATGCAAATGAGAATGCAAATGGAATCTACCAATTACTTTACTTAGAAGTTTGTTAAAATTCAGAATATAAAAATATATTTCAAGGTGTATAAATTACTCATAGAATATGCAAGGAACTTTCTATTATTAGTATTCTTATATTTAAAGCATCATTGTTATTGTATAGCTAAAAGGAAATAAAAATCTTGTTTTATACTTGGTTTCGGTCTGAAAGAAATTTGAATAAACAATTATTTTTCTTAACGCATTGGTGGCCAACCCAAATGATCTTGCAGGCCACTTTGGAAAGGCATCCTAACTCCGCGGGCCGCATATAAAATTATATATCTCCCTATTAGATTTAGACTCACTATAGACATTTTTTTGAGTGAAAAATTGAAACATAATGCGTTATTATGTTTATGTTTACTATTATTCTTACATGTAAAAATAGATAATAGAATAATAATGATACTAAACGCACATTGTAAAGAAATAGATAACACTACAAATGAAATATAAAAAAAAATATATAAATATAAACGAAATAAAAAAAATGAAATCATTAAAAAATATTTATTTTATCAGTGCGATATTTGTTTCTTCACTCTTTTACTTAGCTTTTGCAAATCGATCTCAGCTTGGGTGTTTGCATATCGTAATGGGTGTTGCAGGTTAGCGTCCGTTATGCTTGAGCGTGTTTTATGTTGGGTCAATTACATTTTATAAAAAAAAAAAAACGATTCGCCGATGTAAGTTGAACTAACAACTTTTTGCGCCAGATTTCTCAAATTGAAAAGTTCTCTTTGTGACGTAAGTGTTGTAAAAGTCTTATTCTGCAAACTCATAACTGTAAACTTATCAATAAAACAGGAAATATCCGTCATAAATTCTCAAGAATATTATTTTAGAATTAAAGTTAACTTTTTCTCATCATTTCGACAGTTAATTTTTGAAAACTATGAATGCGCACGTAATCTATTTTTTTAAATTGGTTTTCACTACTTTGGCCTTTATGAAATAAATATATTATGTAAAAGTGTAATAAATCGCACAGGCCGGAAAAATTCAAGGCGGGCTGCATGTGACCCGCGGGTTGTGGGTTGGCCATCCCTGATCTAAAGCATCATTGTTATTGTATATCATATTGTATAGCTAAAAGAAAGTAAAAATCTTGTTTTATCCCTGGTTGTGGTCTGAAAGAAATTTTAATAACCAATTAATTTTTTTGCTTAGAGTATAATGAAATCGTGTTTCTTTAAAAAAGTTTTTTTTATCTATTAGTTTTTAATTTTCATATAATTTTACATTATTAAATAATTACATTTACTTTATTATGTATCCATTCTACGAAAATTCTTGTTTATCTGATAGTTATTTTTATTTTCTGGTACTTGAAAATAAATACTTTTTGGGGTAACGCATTATTTTAACATTTTAGAAGTTTTCTTTTTTATTATCAACATAGTTTTTATTTTATTTTTCCTTGCAATGCATTTTTTCCCCTGCACATTTTATTTTTATTTATGTTTTTAATAAGTTACATAGTTCACAATGTTTAACATAAATGATAACAAAAATATTGATCTTCAAAATTCTCTGCAGAAACTTGCTGCGAAAAACAATTAATCATTTCCGATAATAATCTGAAAATTCTTTTATCCCATTATACACAGATAATTTTGAAAACCATTATTTATTCATATTTTATTTTCCTCCATTTTAAATGAAATCAAACTCATTTTAAAGTTCGTTTTTAATTAAATAATACTTAATATTTCATTTGTGTGATATTTTTGGTTGGATAATCATTTTAGAATTATGTAAGTATTTGATTTATCATCAAAATAGAAGTTCTAAGTAAATGAATTACGAATCTAACAAATTTTTCAAACATCTCAAATTAAATCATGTGAATTTTGAAATTTGCATTACATATAAAATATATATTTTAAATCATTTAAGTTTCTAAGAATGGCATTAATTACTGTTTTGTGGGGTGAAAATGAATTAGACAATTCAACCAAACTGGTTTTAAATGAATAGAACAAAACTGGTTGAAATTGAAATAAATGAATCCAACAAAACTGGTTGAAAATAAATAAATTATTCCAAACTAGTTGAAAATGAATAACGCAATCCCAGAAAACTTGTTGAAAATGAATAAACGAATCCAACGAAACTGGTTGAAATTTATTAAATGAATCCAACAAAACTGGTTTGAAATGAATAAATGAATCCAGAAAACTGGGTGAAAATCAGTAAGGAATCCGAGAAGAAAAACTGGTTGAAAATGAATAAGACAATTAAAAAAAACTGGTTGGAAATGCATAAAGCAATCCAACAAAACTTGTTGAACATGAATAAATGAATCCAAGAAAAGAAAACTGGTTGAAAATGAATAAGAAAAAACCAACAAAACTGGTTGAAAATGAATGAGGCAATCCAACAAAGCTTTCAAATTGTCAACATGATTACTGCATAATAGTATGTAGTCCATCAAATTATTGTTAAGCAGAATTGACAAAAACATGGTTCCTTATTTTCCGTTTGTTAACATGAAGGCATACGGTATCAGATTAAATTTACAAATTAAACGGACGCTAAAACGTTTCTTCTATTATGTGAGAACGACCCTCATTTGTCGGTACACGCTTCTCGAATCACTGATCACAAGACCACCTCCTTCCGATCTCTGATGCAACCTCACTTTACAAACGATATCATGCTAAACAACTCAACTCCGCCTCAGCAGACGATATTGTTTCCCGTCGAACATCCAAGAAGGCATTCTTATCAACTCGTGAACCACTGTCAGGGGCCGAATAAACTATCGTCTGCAAACCGATCCTTCTTTTCCGCTACTTTGTCAAGGGTGGAAGCGGATGAACTAACATTCGATGCCCCCCTTCCCCCTGCCTAGCACCTTGGCGACCCCCACCCCCTTCTTTTACACCCTGCTACCATTTCGTCCAGACTTGCAGACAATGGCAGCACAAGCAAGAATGATGACATAGTAAATTCCACCGTCATGGGCGTTTTTTTATTTTTTTTTTTTTTTAGTGTTCATTTTTTGTCGAGTCTTGGGCGACAGGTTGGGTACCTTCGCCAATTCTGGAGGGAGTGTGGTTCGAACGTTTTGATCTTTATGTTCTTTTTTTTTTAAGGATTTCATTCATTAAGTGATTGATTTATCCTCTTCATTTGTGTACTTTGTGTAATTAAAGTTATTTATTAAGTACTTAAAGGTCACGGTATGAGGTTTGGATGCACTTGAATTAATTTTGTTGGATTCACTTAATAAACAAAAAACTTTTTTTATCACGTTTTATTCTGCCCCAATTTAATGAATTATTATTATTATTTTTTTTTTGTCTTTCTTTATTCTTTTTTCATGCTACACACGTGATTTAAAATCCTTCGTCATTAATTCGATAGATTTTATAGCAAGTTTAACGTTACCTAGATGGCACCTCAAATTAAAAAAAAACGTTTTACTAAACATATTAGACTAAACTCTTAAGAATGAAAAGGAGGTACCTATGTCTATAGGTACCTAGGTACTACCTTATATATAACTTCCCTTTATATCCTACCTTTCTTTACATACCTGTATATCTTCCCTTTATATACCTTTATGTACCATGTCTATAGGTACATAAAATCTACCGAGGTTAGTTTATCACTCTACTGGCATTTTTTGCATACTTTAAACTAATTAGACAGGGAACTACAGTTTAACGTGATTCTGAACCACTCACAAACATCTATGCCACCGCCAAGATTCGAACCTGAAACCTGTGGTACCAAAATCCAGAGAGCTAACCAATTGGCCATGAGACCACAGTCTACCAAGAAGAATTTATTCAACAATTTGCGTATCGCACTGGAGAAAATCTGAAAAACACCGCCTACGCATTCCAACTGTTAATGTGAGATAGTTTGTCACAATCTATTTCAATTGAGTTTACTTGTATATAAAATTTGTACTTACAATGCATACCATGCACGGAAATCTAATCCTCATCCTTTGGCACGCACTATGATAAGGCCATGAGTTTAATATTTAATAATGTCCTTGTTTCATTATATTAATGCATGTCGAACCGAAATGCATTCAAATGTTGTTGCATGTTTTCTTACAATTTCACTACTTGTGTTTATGATCTTTGTTGCTTTCAATCTCGAATGCTTTTGATACAATTGAAGTCGTGAAGTTAAAATAAAAATCAACTGCAATCATTGGTACTCGTTTGCAGCACTACATTTTTGGTGCAGCATTTTTTTCCACGAAAAGAGTTGCAGTATTTCTTTTCCAAGTGAGAGGAATCTATATTGTTTAGCAAGTGCATAATAACCACCCATCACTCAAATTTGACAGCAGATAAGCAGTCGCGGGGATATTTATATTACACGAAACTAATGCTTTGTACTAATGAGAACAACCTGTCACCAAATCAGATAGCAGGTAATCAGTGTAATGAATAATGATATCTCATGAAATTAGCGGTTGTCTGTTCGACCTTCACAGATCCAAAAAAATTAATGATGGGATACACAATAAGATGTTGCCTCATGATAGGTGATAGACCATGGGCTAAGAAAGTGTCTACTCCAAGAAGAAGTGATGGAAGCTGCCCCCTTCTTGATGTATTTTCTTAAAAGGGAGGATTTTTGAGAAGGGGATGAGAGTCCTGCGACGAGTTGAATCACGTCGTGTGATAGTTAAGGTCTGTTGCAGACCACGTGCTTTAGATTCGTCATAGACTCGAGAACTTTAAAAATCCTTGGAGTCAACTGCACTTGTGTGTCTAATTTATATCGTTAATTTTCCTTTCATTGTAAATAGAGTTCCGTATATATAAATTATGCTTGCAAATAAAATTTAAAGTGTTCCTTTGAACCTGATAGTGGCCTCTTCTTAAAGACGTTATGGGCCTATTATAAACCGAGAGGTTACAAGAGGGATTAAAAGGGCCATGGGACAAACTTTGAAGGGGGTATAGCTTATAAAAATCACATATTTATAGAAATGTAGTGTCGGAAGTTACACGTTAAGGTACGAACACAAAAAATGAGACCTACATTACACACACCTAACAAACATTGTTCATTTCATCAACAACATTGCAAAGTGCTACTTTGATTCAATGTTTGCAATAAGTAATCACAATTGTGGCCACTCACAGTAAGGCATGCTTGGCGGTATCGAAGGAATGACTGGTTGGTGAACAATTCCAAAATATGCCAAACAGTTCGCGCAGCTGCAATGGTTAGTCGAGCAACGAGGTCCTCAATGGAATCAACTGGAATCTCGTAAATGAAAACACAGAGTAAGAATAAAATAGAGTGTCCAAAGGGTTTACCAGTCAGAGGAGTTGAAACTCGTCATGTGACAAGCATTATGTGGCATATTGTTGCGAGAAATATGTTTGAAAGTGTATTAGTTTCTCAACGCGTCACTTCCCCTCATACATTTGGTTTTAATATGCTGTACACCTCTCAAAATTTGTCCCATTACCATTGAATCATCCTTTATTGGGTTGTATCGGTTTATTCTTTTCAATGCCAACCAGTAGCATATTCAACACAAGTTTCATAGACTTGTGTTAAATATGCAACTTTAATTTCGTGTAATCTTTTATATGTGTAGATAAAAACTACATTATATATATATATATATTATATATTTAGTTAGTTAGTTTTACTAAAATGAATTCCAGGATTCCAGAGGTTTCCTCCAGTTAAAAAAGTTTCTGGGCCTGAATGGCCGAGTGTGTCGATGCTATATGTTTCAGGTTCGAGTCCAGGCTTGGCCATGGATGTTTCTAGTGGTTCGAATTCACTTTAAACCGTAGGTGGCCGGTCTAAAATCATCCTAGAGTCTTGTGGTCTTGTCTTGAGGTTTAGTGAGTCTTCAGTCCTCATGGTTCCTCGCTGCATACAATCCTCAGCCTTAGACCAGTCGCCTGCAATGGGTCTTCTGGAGCAGGTGCAGGCTTTCCTGCACCAGGGGGATTATTAACAAAACAAAAAAAAAGTTTCTAAGTGTTCAATTGGTTATTTTCTTTCACGCTTCAAATATACGGTAAAAAAAAATTATATTTTGTAGCAAGTTGTAAACAAAAAAAAAAAATTGTAGCAACGAGTAATAAGGCAACTTTTGGAAGAGGTGCTATTTTAGAGCATTATAAAAATGCAAAACAGTGAAAATACAATAGGAAGATGGAGTTTATTGCAACATAGATTTTTTTTTTTTTTTTCGAAATAGTGTATATGCAAAGCTGGAAAATGGATATTATTCTCAATAAAAAGACTATTAAATTAATCCTTACTTAAGAATGAAGTTCAACCTGAATTAGGACTTTAAATTATATATCAATAAAAAAAAATTTAAATTTTTACCGTTTACAATTTACAATTACCGTTTCATTTTTACCAATTTTTACCGTTTACAATTTTATCCGTTTTTAGTTTTTCTAAAGTAGTTAAAGTTAATAATTTTAAATTTAGCGACAACTTACTTCAGAAAGACTACAATAACTCCAATAATTTCAAATACAATAATAAAACTTTTTTTATCAATCAACTAGATGGACAGGTGAATTTCAAAAGAAAATAAGAACTGAACTAAATTATTTAAACTTTTGTTTAAAAAAAAAAAAAAATTTAGAAAAATATCCGCTTTTTTTTTTTATCTGACTCTATCAGTAGCTCCTTTAAAGAATGTTAAAATTCATTCCATCAAAATTAAAGAATCAGTTAGTGTAAGTGTTTCGTTTATTTTTTAAAAAAGGAACGTGCAAAGCAATAAGTGTTTCCTCTTTACTAAAGAACACCTTTTTACACCCTCTTCATTTCAGTCTACTAAGAAAAGACTCCGAAATTCTTCTGCACAACTTTTTTTCTCTCCAAAACTTCTTTTACTCCTTAACACTTTTGTTAGTCTTTTAACTGTCGGCATTTCGGCAGTTTCATACCATTGGTTTTCCACTCGGGTGTTACAACCGAACGGTTTTATTATTTATTTTTGTATTTTTGTAGTTTTTGTTCTTCTTCTTCGAAGCGGTAAACTTTTATTATTTATCTATTTTTGTGCGACTTGTTTTCTCTAAGAAAGAGGAGAGGGAATCTTTTTGATCTGCCATTTTTTTTTTTTCCTCACTGATTTTTTCCCGCCGTTTGTTCGTTAGAATTGTTTGTCTCTTCAGCTGGAGGGATTCGAAATTAATCGATTGATGTCGCTGGATGATTAATCGATTAATTTACTAAGCGATTCTGAATTTAATCGAATCACTTCCTAATCTGATGTTGTCTGATTTTTTGTTTTATTTTAAGCAGAAAAATAAACAGTCCTTTTAATCAAGGATAAGAATGTAATGGAACTTCGAAAAAACAAATATTTGGGTAAATAGTTGTGAGATACCTTCAATACAGTCATGAGTAACAATATTATTTAAGCAGTAATGATATTTTTTGCGAGATCCTGTTGCCGGATAGCAAAGTAGATGCTTAAATGGTATCCGCATATGTAGTTGTGCAATTCACATCTGTGAATGAAACATTTACACAATTCACATTTCATAGTGAAAAAAATTGAATGCTTCACATCAATGAATGAAAGAGTTGCCCAATCCATATTGACTAATGAACGCGTTGCACAGTTAAAATTGGCTAATGACAGAGTTGCAGATTTGGCAATGTTGCAGAGTTACATTGGCTGATAACAGCGTTGCACATTTCACGTTGGCTGATGACAGCGTTGCACATTTCACATTGGCTGATGGCAGCGTTGCACAGTTCACATTCGACACTGGAAAAGTTGCATGTTTCACATCAATGAAAGAAAGTGGTGCGCAATCCATATTTTCTAATGAACGCGTTGCAAAATTCACATTGGCTAATGACAGCGCTGCACAGTTCACATTTCATAGTGAAAAAAAATTGCATGCTTCACATCAATGAATGAAAAAAAGTTGCACAATCCATATTGCCTAATAAACGTGCTGCAGAGTTCAAAGTGGCTAATGAAGAGTTGCATTTTCACACCTGTAAATGAAAAGAGTGCGACCAGTGGGCCAAATGATTATCGCTCTGGCTCTCAGTTCCACAGACTGCCCTGGCAGTGCCATGGAGGGCTTGTAGTAGCTCAGAATTCCCCTTTAACTGTAGGTCCTGGTCTAATTTGACCGTAGAGTGTTGGAAGTACAGCTGGCAACTCAACCACATAAAAAGAAAACAACTTTTCATGCTTCAGTGTCTGCCAGAAGGCATCGGCCCACCATGGGGCTGTGATACCATTGAAGGGAAGATATTTTTGTGTGATTGTTTTTAAATCCTTCATATTTGCTCTTCAAAAGAGTGACAGTTCTCAGAACATTTTTCTTCTTCTTCATTGGCTTAATAATCCCATATAATAGTCACTAGAACAATAATTTAAAAAATATATCACAATAAAACGCATACAATAAATTTTGCAGTAGTGTAGCAAATTTTGCGATGATTGTTTTGTAAAATAATATATATAATTTTTAATATATATATATATATATATTTATATATGGTGTTTTGTATATGTGAGTATTATCCTTTTGTACAGTACTGCAAACGATTGTATTGAGCTCAGTACCAAGTGATCAACATTATCAAATTGTTTTTAATAAAATTATATCATAAACTTGATTAAATATAACTTAATTTTAAACAAGCAATATAAAAAAATTTTTAAATCAATTCCTACTCTTTTTCACTCTATTGCAGAAAGTCCTTTTTAAATAATTTTCATTCATTTTTTTAAGTTTATCTGGCGCCATCTATGGGTGGATACATGCAACTTAAATCTAAAAAAAAAAACTAAAAGGAAGAATTAAATTTAATGAATGAATTAATATCTGTAAAAACTGTATTAACATCAAATGTCATCCACTCCAAGTTAAAAAAATGTATTTGAACTTGAGTGGATGAATAAAAATATTTTATGAACGATTGAAAATTTGAACAAGATATATATAGGGAGCGTATGAGCTAATAGAAGGAATTGAAAAACTGATAATGGTGTTTATTTGGCACTGATCTCAATACAATTGTTTACAATACTGTACAAAAGGATGTCACACTCACCTCCCCCTATGTATATATGTGTGTATATATTAATGTTTAAAGTAAAATAAATGTTTAGTTTTCTAATATGCAATATTTACGGTTGTATTAAGCTAACAATTTGAAAACAAAAATATTTAATTTAATATTCAATAAATATTAATTTAATAAATATAATAAATATTAATTTAATAAATATAATAAATATTAATTTAATAAATATAATAAATATATAATTAATGTCCTTTTCTATGAAATACTTTACAGAAAAACAAATTCTTCTGCTAATAAAATTTATTCTAAGTACTAATTATAGTCCTATGCATTTTGTTGTTAAACTAAGAACTCGATCAGCCTATGATTTCCATTTATACTAAACCCACTTAAACATCAGTTGAATATATAAATAAGAAATGCACTTAAGGGAAAATATTTCGCGAAAATGATTTAATATTTTCATCTACTCTTTGCATTTATTCAAAATTTTCAGTAACCTATAAAAGCATTTCAGCCAACAACTAGAATTTTACTCTGGTATCAAGAATTTTCTATGTTAAGCACTAGTTTATTCTACAATGCAGATTTTCAACCTCAGGGCTGTTAGTTGTGTTTGTGTTCTAGAAAAGAGTTTGCTCCCAATTTCTGTAAACTAGGGAACAGTTTTAAATTGATGTTCAAGTACCAGTTAATCAATTCTGAAGACTTTTTGGGCTTTTTAGAAAATAGGCAAATACAAGATATAATTCTTAAAACTTGTGCAATGTTTTATACACCATATTTCCTCTTCATGCACAAATATTTGGGTTGTAAATTGGATGCAAATCAAATTCACCGATGATAATTTTCATTTCAAGTTCATGTTTGGGAAATTCAGCATATTGCCTTCGGATATAAAATTTGTACATTAATCAATACTTATACAATAAAATTCAGTTATTGTAATTGATTTTAAAAGTTATCGTTATACTATAGAGTATTGTCATCTAATAAATATAATACTTTTGAATAATTTTGGTAAATTTGAAAAATATTCATTTTATTTTATTCCTTTATAAAATATAACTTCTAACGACATTGCGGCCTGATGGCCAGTTGGCTAACTCTCTGGTCGTCGGTGCTATAGTACTATAGTGGCAAATAGATCAATATTTTTAACTAAGGTATTCCTTTCGTAATCTTTCTCACCTAATTAAGGTATTCCTTTCGTAAGAGCAGTGGTTCTTTGTTGGTTCTTGATCTCTTTGTTAGTTTAAGACTTTACAATGACTCTTACCATCGATGGCGCCTGATGGCCAATTGTCTAGTCTTTGGAGCTTCAGTTTTGAATCCTGGCGTTGGTATGGATGTTTGTGAATGGTTAGGAATACCTGTTAAACTGTAGGTCTCGGCCTAATTAGCCTAAAGTGTGTAACAAATGGCCGTAGAGGTACAGGCGTCACCAAAGCCTAGCTATCGACATTATATCTGTTTCAATTGCATTTTATCTCTGACTTCATTTGCATTTTAATTTAGAACTGATAAATGTCAAAAGCAATTCTTAAACTTGTGGTATGTCTTAGAGTAACTATTTAATTTTCATATGAAAGTATTTTGTAAATTTACTGAAAAGTACTGAAATTTACTATTTTTCAAAAAAATTTTAATTGTAAATAAAACTGTAACTGTAATTTAATTGTGTTTGTTAAATCATTGTGCATGCAAGTCAAAATCAGCAATAATAGTTTTCATTTCCAGTTCATGTTTAGAAAATTCAATATTTTTGTCTTAAATTATAAAATTCGTACTTTAATCAATATTTATCAATTTAATTATAATAGAATAATTAAATATGGTTTAATTATATTAATGGTTTTAATTAGAGTAATTAGGATTTAATTAGAGTATTAGCAGTCTAATGATTTTTAAAATTAATTTTATTTTATTAAAGCTGTAAATAATAGATTTTTTTTTATTCCTTTATATTTTCTAAAAACATTATGTTTGTTTTTTAATTAACATATTTTAATTAACGTCTGTACATTAACATTGATTTCAATTAATATTCAATTTATAAAGCAACGAAAAATGACAGATATAATTTCATAAAATTGTGGAATATTTTAGGTAATTATTTAATTTTACGTAAAAGTGTTTTGAAATGTAAATTTCGTATAAATCAAATTCTGCAATATTAAATTCATATGGAAAGTTACATATTGCTTTGAGAGGTTAAATAAATTAATCAATACTTAAATAAAAGAATTAAAGTATAATTTTTAGCCGATTTAAAAGTTGTTAAAATCTAAAAAAGAATGATCAATATAAAGTATTTCCAATTTTTTATAATGGATTTTAGAGTTTTAGTTAGCATTTGTGAAGTAAACGAAATTTTAATAAATTCTGTTCCATTTCTTTGAAAAAAACAATTTTCTGGGAATATTCTGCCTGATTCAATTGCAGATTTTCTCAGATTTTTAATTACAATTATCTCTGTTCCAATTTCATTTCGATTTTTGTAAAGCTACGAGGAAATGTAAGAAATAATTTTTAGTTTGTGAATTTGTTATAATGCAGCTATTTACTTTTTCACTTATAAGCATTTTGAATTGTAAATTGGATATGAATCCAGTTTAGAAATATTATTTTTTATTTCAATTTGCACTTTAGATAATTCAACATGTATTGTCTTGAGGTAAGAAATTTGTGGATTAATCAATAGAATTTAAGCATTGTTGTTTGGCGAAGAAGATTTGTGAAAAACATTATCAATTTAATGAATTTCTGGATTTTATTTTTGTTTTCCAAAGTGATACATTTTATTCCATTTATTTCTAAGCAATGCATTTTCTGTAAACATTATCTATTGAAATGTGTAGAATTTCAATTTTCCCATCTTTTAAGATTAACTAACAATATTTCTATTGAACATTTTTCTCAAAATTTTCTTTATTTATTGAATTATAATTAATTATTTTTCTACTGTCAGAAATTGAAATGTGTTATTTCAGTTAAATAATGGAATTTCATTCTTTATGTGATGTAAAGTTAAACAAGCTGCATTTGAATTTTTATTTTATGATGGTCAATTTATTATTAATTTTACTCGTACGTTTAATCCATATAAAATTAATAAAAAGTTTTCTAAACGTTACGATGTTTTACATAAATTATACTTTTATTTTATTTACATTTTACATTTATTAACATTGCACAAAACAATTGGGGAATATTATGATATTGGGTATAAATTGGAAATGGAGGAAATGTTTTGGTGACTGGTATATGATGTATAGGTGTTATAAAAGTAAGAAAAGACAAAGCAACGAACAATAATTAAATTTTATTAACTGTATTTATCGGTTAACAAAAATGTCTTGCATGTTATTGTTGTTGTTACTAATTCCCTTGTGGTAGGAAGTCTAGGTCACCAAGTTCAATAGACCGCCTCCTTGGCTAGGGTATACGCAGCTTGTCTTTTATCGAGGAACCACGAAGTCTGAAGACTGACAAAACACTACGCTATACGATCCTACTCAACTGCGACCTACCATTTAAAGTGGTTTATGAACCACTACAGACATCCATGGCACCGCCGGACTCAAACCAACACCTGTGTCCACCGAGCCCAGAGCGCTAGACACTCGGCCATTCAGGCTTCATTCATGCATATTATACAAAAGAAACAAAAAAATGTGATTTCTCGGATACAAAAGAGTTTCAATAAGATATTGGTTTTCCCTGACCGAAAGCAATGTCGTACACTTAAGATGCATGTGGAATCATTGAAGTTATCGAAAATGAGGGACTGAGGTATTCTCTGCCACTGCTGTAGAAGAGCTTTCCAACTCTTGAATTGTTTCTGGAAGTAGCGACTAGCAAACCTTCTCTTTAGAATGTCTCAAACATGTTCTATTACAGTGGTCTCCAAACTACGGCCGCGGGCCAAATCCGCCCGCCAGTGTAATCAATCCGGCCCACGCGGGCGAATAGCTTATTGTTGCTGCAACAACAATAAGTTGGATAAACACAGAATGATAATAACTCGGTTTTATTGACTTGCTAGGTAAAGCTTAAAGACAAGCATAATACGCAGAACATTTAACTTAAGCATAACAACTAACAAATAATTCAAATGAATCCCACTAACATTATAAACAGCAATACGTAAC